>JAHZMT010001496.1:0-16544 GCA_027743785.1 Sinhomidia bicolor
TTCATCCCAGCTATTGATGTTGCCACTTGTATGTTTGATAAATGAAACTTTTGGTACTGGTGACGACTTGCTACTTTTACTAGGAAAGAAACATATACCACGAAGAGTTGAGTTAAGCACTGAGCACCCCGAGTGTGCATATTATTATTATTATTATAGTTCTTTTATAACATGTGTGCTCGTGCTACTCTGTCATAGTTTAGTAACGTGATTCCAAGTTTAACGCAGCAACCGAAACGCTTGCTCTGTACACTCAAAGGACACAAGTTAGCTGTTTCATCTTTTTTTTATTCTCAGTGAGTTACTCACTGCGAGAAGTAAAATGAATATGACAGCAAGAAACTGAGAAAAATAAATGTATCTAAATAAATATATAGTGCATGCCTAAACTGCAGGCAATTTAGGTACATAAAATTAGAGGCAGAAGGCGTAAAGCATAATTCTGTGACTTTTTTTCAACATATATATTTTTAAGCTGTTTATGTGTGCATTTGTGTTGGAATCAGCGAAGTGTGAGATTTGCAAAAGGAAGACAACAAAACACAATAAGCAAAAACAGCAAAAGATCCAAAATCCAAGAACAACAAGGCACAACATATATAACGCAACTTTTCATTCTTGAATACGTACAAACAAAACAAAACAAAATGTTTACAACAGCTATATATCTTCAGCAGCAGCGGTAGCAATAGATAGCAGCAGCAGAATCTCCCCAAGTCTGCTCTGTTGAAGACATTATCATTATTCATTATTGCTCGTCCATTTAAACTCTCCTTTTCTGTTTAGATTATTATTATTATTGCTTTACCCCTTTGCTTTTTTCTAAAGTAGAATATTATGTTGCAGTTTACATAATCCTGGCGTTAAAAAGAGCTAAGAAGGTAGTATGTATGCGTTTTCTGTATACATATGTCAAATGAAAAGAATGTTTCACAATAGCAGCACCAGCAAACAGCAGCAACAGCAGCAGCAGTGTTTTATACCTCTGTGCATAGTTGTTCAAGTTTGACGTGTGTGCATTGCAATGCGGCGGTGGTAAGGTGATGGTTGTGCGTTTTATTTAGTCGTCGTCGTAGAGCAAGTTGTAGATAGGTATTTTTTTAGCCAGCCAAGTCGTGATTTTTCTGGCCTGCATGTTACTTACTTGGTTTGGTTTGGATTATTGTGTGTGTAGTAGCGTGAGTGTATGGTAAACTAGGCACATAATATATAATCGCAATCATAGCGCAGCGTAGCAGATCTAGTTAGCTGAGATAAAAATGCAGAAGAGAGTTTCTGGTTGAGTTCAGTCTGTCATGTCATTCATAGGGGAAGAAACAATTTTGGAGAGAGTCTCTGGTGGAATGTTTATACAAAAAAAGTGGAAGAGTGGTGGTGATACTACTACTACTGCTATGGCTTTTTAAACAATGCGGACAAAAGTTGACACACGCACAAAGCAGTACGTTTGTTACTACATCAGCGCGGCGCATCAGTCAATGCCTTCTTTATAGCTAGGTAATCATAACAAAGAGGAGAGATGCGATAAGAAGAATTATGTGTTATGCGAAACCTGTGCTTAGAAAAATCTTTTTTTTGCAAAATTAACGACTTTTTTCCGAAAATAGATAGTATGAAAGAGAAGACGAAGAAGGCAGTGCGTACGCAGTTTTATGAATAGAAAAACAAACTGTTTGAAAAGTCCTGCTGTGATTTCTCTACTTCCTCTTCCATCGCTGTTTGTTTGATAAAGTACAACTTTTTTCCAAGAGTTTTGCTCAGTTTTGAGATTGTGATGGCGGTGGCAGTATTATAGTGTGGTGATCTCGTGCCAGCGTTTGTTCATTTGTTTTTTGGGAGGACTCCACGCAACCACACACACGTACAAGTTTCCTTTCGATTTGTACGGTTTTTTTCTCTTTTTTTGTTTTTGCGCATCTTCCTTCCTTGTTTTGATGTTCTGTTGTGTTGACTTTTTTGACACTGACAACGCTGACAAGCAATACTGAGAATTAAAAAAAGATATGGAACAACGGTGCGGCGGTGCGCTGTTGTGTATCTGTCTTTTTGTTTGAAAATAACTTGTTTATTCATCGACTTGTTCTTTCTCCTGCTGCCGTGCTATTTTGCACTGGTAGTGGTGTTGCTGACGATAACCAAACCTTTTTCCTTAATCTTTATACGTTTCCTATCCACCTACATCGCCTCTTCTCTCTGCTCTCTGGAGGAATAAATAAATAAAAAGTAATCGGTTTTTTCCTTCTCCGTGAATATTACAAAGGTATGCAAAACTCGTATAAAGATGATAGTATATAGCATAGTGCACACGTATTATGTACCTATTTAGCTACATGCAGAAAAATATCATGTTGTGTAGTTGGTTGGATGTGCATGTGTGATGTGAGTGAACCGTACTGAATAATGACATTACATGCTGTATAGTTTTAGTGTGCAATAATATTGGCTGGTGTTGGCGGTGCACGGTGATCGTATATTTACAAAAGTTGGCCGCTTGACAGCCCAAGAGTCAGTTGAATCTCAGGGTTTTACTTACAAGCAGCATAGTATCGTGTTGTTGTTCGTCGTGGGAAATTTAGCAGTGTTTCTTGGTGGCAGTATATTTATAGGTAGTTGTATGGTTACACTACAGATTTACCTAGTTTAAAAAAACGCGTTGGTGCAGTGGTTTTAATGGTTGAAGAAGAAAACTACTAGTTTTTTTCGAACCGATTTTTGACCCTCACAAACTTTCATAACAGATATACTCTCAAATATGCGTAAGGCGCATATTAACCTGTAGTGTCGTCTGTTATTTCTACTTTTTCAAAAGTGACAAAAGGAGGAAGTTGGAAGGATTTTTAACTGGTAATATATCTTACATATATAGTTTATTCTATAAATAGTTTTGTAGTTTTATTTTATTTTTCATGTCATGAGGTTAACGGTGTTTGTTTAGTAGATTAGTTGCAAATCTTATCAACTGATCACAAAACAAAATGTAGTTATAAAGCATATACATAAAAAAATGGAGAAGCGTGTCAAGGATAAACAACACATTAAACAATTTTAATTCGTAGAAAAAACGCATAATTTTATTTAATCATAATTATAAGGTTATTTGTGCATTTTGACCGGTAGCGAAATTACTATAATGCATGATACTTACATAAATTTTAAAAAATATGGAGATTCTTGACGCCGTTTAATTTTAAAAATCAATTGAAAATAATCAACTGTGAATAGATGCAAATGACGTGTTCTTTAGAGACTCGTGAAGTGACACAAACTATAAACCATAATTAAATAAAAAATGTCATTGTTTTTCCAAAAAATAAAATATCGCTAAAATACGAAGGGTAGCGAATCATCATTACCATTGCTCGATTTTGCTTGTCGCAGTAAATCATTCATTTTGGCTGTTGTAAAAAACATTCTGTTATCCCGCTGTACAAATAGAAAACAGACACCCACTCATGCACTTTTTCAAGTTGATACACCAGTTTCACTGCACACATATTCTATTCAATAAAGTAGCATTGACAAATTAAGTTGTCCAATAAAGTGTATCAGATAAACAAATATAGAGGAGTGAAAATGGAAATAAAAAGAACACCGAATTCAAAACATGCAAATTTTTTTTAAAAGAGAGTAGATAACCGACCGATCGAGTTCATGACCAGTTTTGTCCTTTTTTACCCCGCATTTGTACTTTTACACAAAGCACACAGCATAACATGCTCACATTTTGTCTTTCTTTTTAAAAGGCTGCTATGTATGTATATACTATACTTTGTTTGAATGCGGGATGTACGGGTAATAAAATATCACTAATATTAATATTCATAAAATATCAACAACGGGAAAGCCCTTATGGCAAAAACATGCCTATATACTACATTTGCTGGGATGGAACATTGTATACAAGATCGTGCCAGATGAGAAAAATGTCTTGTGCGAAATTTGCATGTTGTTGTGTGATCGTGATCATATATAATTTTTGTGTTTGCATTTATTTTCCTATCACGGATCTTGCTATCACTGTTATTATTATTACTTTCATGGCTCATTGACACTGTTATACAGCAGAGAGCACACTCAACCTTTTTGCCGAGATGTAGTAGTAGTGATGTTTCTGATTGCGCATAATAGTGCTTTATGGGCACATAGGCGCTGCGTTTGCTACTGCTTCTGAAGAAAGTCATTGTCATAAAGTCATGAAAACGTACCTAAAGCCGGCAAAGTCAAAGATTGTTTTTTTTCTTCTTCTTGTTCTCTTGAACCATCAGATATTATTATAAACCTTATGTACCTATTCTTTCACTGCACATTAACTAGGTCGTAATCAATATGCCGGCTTATTGTGCACAGTTACACACATCGTATGTATGTATGTATATATTGGACCTTCCGCGTGCACCAGTAATAATCGTAATAGCAATAATAATAATAATAATCATATTTAGAATGATGGCGGCGATAGTGATAACAATTTGTAAATTTTCAAGGATGGGTTCCTTTTGCAGCGAGTTGCAAAAAGGCCAAGCATACAATGACCGCACAAAAAGAAGATCTTATACATTGCTGACGAACAATACTTTTTATTATTACCGTCATCAATAAATATTGTAGTAGTGACATGATACACTTTATTATTATACACACGAAGAACCAAAGTTATCATAATATTCGTCGTGACCATCACGTTGAATGTACAACTTTCTGAGAGAGAGAGAGAGAGAGAGAAAAGGGGCAGCTTTATTATAACAGGTCTGCCAATGCCGATGAACATCTTGATGATTCATGACAAAATGATGCGGGTACAACTTCTTCTCCGAAGTTGAAATCATGCGGGTACAATAACATTATACCGTCATGTCAATTCCGTAGTATATATAATATATTTGCTATTAATGCTGTTATGTTTATGTGCAGGTAGACACGTGCATTTAATGTCAAAGAGTCAAGAAAAATAATATTTTTTTTGCTAATGGGACATTATCAAAAGTACGTGATAAAAATGAAAATTGTGTTTATTTTGAAACTATATTATCTTGATATTTTCATGCTATACATTGCATTTAATGCAGTCATAAAAAACCAAAACTTGTATGATTGTGATAATCATTATCACGTCATATAATTGTACAGGGAGGAAGGGAGTGTAACAGTAATGATTGGTGTGCACTGAAAGACTGATGCAACAACAATATACCTAACTAACTAGAAAATGCCGAGAGCTGTTGGCTGATTTGAAATGTTGATATAATTTTTCTTATATTGTAACTTTTACTAATGTGGTGATACATACTAGATTTTACATTGGGGTATGATTATGGAGTTGATAATGAATCACGTTCAAGGAAATATATCGTTATTCATTTGTATTTTGTGCAATGATCGCAGTAAAAGTGACACTAATGATAAGGATACGATAATTGTTATGAATTAGGGATATTGATATTAACTATTGTTCGATTGTACATATGTGTGGAAGGGAACAAGAGCAAAATTGTCTATATTTTTAAAAGCTATGAAAAAAGTACTGAATAGAAAGATTTAAGTAAAACTATCATTATTTTTTCCAATCTTTAATATTAATATACCTAATTTACATATGAACTAGTGTACATTCGCGTACTATTCCCCCTATTCACCTATACGAAGATTTGCATCTGCATAATATACGTATATATCTTCTTACCATTTTGCTTCCTAAAGGCGTCAAATTATGCCACTTGTCATATTGGCTGCGTTCCTGCGATTTAAGATGAGTTTACAATGCCACACAAAGCTGTAGTTTTTGAGTTTTTGAAGTTTTTGAATTATACTCCTGAAAAAAATTACTGCGGAATTTTGCTTTTATTTTAAAGCGGAAAAAGGTAATTATCATAGATTTAATGCTTATATATATTTTTTTTACAAATTATAACGTTGTGAATAATTCTTACTCCGAATGTTTATTGCACTAATAATATTTTTAATTATACTATTCTTTCTTTCTTTCTTTACATTTAACTTTATTACAGTTTTGTGAATATGGTGTAGTGTAGGCCAAGATTTGCGATAGTGTACAAAAGCAGCAATAAAAACTTAAAATGAAACATTTTCATAAATTGCAGAGTTTATCGTAAAGTGGCAGTTTTGATTGCATCTGTACTTGTCACAGAAGTTTCCTCCCAGAAAAATCCTCCTTCGCCTCTGTTACCCCTAAAACATTACTTTTTTTCATTTCCACTCATAATATTATTTGTCTTGTATATAACAACATCTTTATACTTAACTTATCACTGACAGCAGTTTTCATAAGATTGTAAAATAGGCTTCCATGCTATATTGCTCACATAGATATTACAACAAAAGGGACAGAAGCCCCACAAACCAAACCAAGTCATCAGCACAACAATAAGACAAACGAGAGGAAATACGATGACTTTTTTTTGCTTTCTGTTGATAAAATACCATTATAAAATATCCTACCACGAGTATTTGTAAATAAATTGTCTTTTGCATCTTCTGGTGAAGCTGCAATAAATACTGCAGAAGTGCAATGAAATCAAATTACGATCTTGGCTAAAGTCCAGTCAGTTGTGTACACTGTCGTACGATGGGAGGGAGGTAATATCCGTCTACCCTTTTTTGATGATCGAGGCGATACGTATATAACTTTGATAAAAGTGAACATAAAGAAGCAAGCATGCTGCTTTCTTTATTACACACCATTCTTTGATTTTTTATTATTCCATTTTTATGGGAGGCAACTATTGTGAAGTGTCACCTTTTTGCAATTTAACTACCACCTCTAAAAATATTTCTCGCTCCTTTCCGACGTTCACTTTTACTACCAGCAGCATCACCACCGCCGCCACCGCCACCATACCACACAGCTGCAATCGTTTTGGAGGTGTTTGTGACATGGAAAGGAAGAAGTATAAAAACTGTATCATTTGACAGAAAACATTTCTGGATGAAATAGGAAGTTCAAAGAAAAAAGAGAGGAATGATAAACGAACATACAAAATGAGCATTTCACATAAAAATCGAAAAGCATCGTCGTGCAGTTCATAGAAGAAAAAAGTACAAATCATTTTTATCTGATTTAGATATCGCAGGTTTCAATATAATACATTATTCAAGTTATATATATTTTATTTATTATTATCTGTGATATGCCATGTAAAATTACACCTTGTGAAATTTATAGCCTATGATATGAATACGGGGTTACACAATAAATAAAAAGTCAAAAACTGCAGTGTAAATTGCAGTAGTAGTATAGTAGTATTGTTGTATCGTTTTTACAGGGCAATAGTAAATGAGCCATGCAGACTCACTCAGACTCATGTCCTGTTTGTGTGAATGGGACTCATCCACAGTCATGCATTACGGCAATTATATGATTGACTACGCTCTCTCTCTCTCTCCTCTCTAGTTTGGCTCAACTTTAAACTTTTTATTAGTGCGACTGACTGATTATTATTACGAGTGTGTGAGTGAGTGAGTCACACTCTTCCTTTTTGGATTAGATTTTGCAGTTTTTGATCTTACCTCTTGTTATGCATGTCTATCTATAGTGTCAGTAGTAATAAGTGGAATGCCTACCTTTAGATTAGAATAGATTGCTTGATCACCACTTGATGTTCCTCCTGGTGAGAACAATGAGAAAGAACATTTTATACGCTTATTATTGCGCATTTACATAATAATACAGATAGGTACTTATTGTAGTTTTTCCAACTTTTGCCATAATAGTAATAATAATGATAATAACAAGCATACTTGTTAGATTATCGTCTACTTGCGTACTGACTGTGTACTATACTACTGTTCTATTACTGCAGTTTTTTAATGGCATGCCATGCCTCTATGTGTACTGTGTGATGCAACAACTTTACTTATTTTGGTCTTGTTTATAGTGCGTGTTGCATGTTTCGTTGCACTAATCATTTCCAACATGATTATACTGACTGACTGTGTGAGTGTGATGCTGATGATGATGATGCACTCTGCATAATGCACAGAACGCCTGTGTAAAACTAAGGTTTGGGAAACCAAACCATCACCTCCTTGTTATAACTACAATTATTATTATCATACCAGATACTATTTTGATAAGAGTAAAAAAAGGATCCTAACTAACACAACAGGATAAAAACGATGATGATGATGACGATGTGATGGGTTGATAGCTTATCTAATTCGGCATCCGTCCCAAAAAATACCAAAAAATGAAGACAAGGATATTGCTTAAGAATGTTGCTAATAATAATAAAATGAGTTTTGGTAAAATATGTTCCGCCGCGCTGCATTACTATACTATACCATCAGCACCACCACTACCACCAAAAAAACTAAAAAAGGATTGGGATTGCATTGTAGTAATAATAATAAAAAATGTAGTAATAATTGTGAATCTGTCATGTTGTACAATAAAGAATGAAAATTCACGAGCAAGTCATGAGAGATCACATGGCGCTGAACTGCATACGCACGCTAATTTTTTTCTGATTAATAAAAATATGAAATCTTTTTCAAGCGTATCGTGTGTATTATTATTATATCGTGTTAGTATCAAGTTGACTGCTTGCCTAAAAATATCATTATCTTTAAGCATCTTGAAAGCAAGTATGTCTACTATTATTATAACAAGAAGTGCTACGTTTAAAAAAAGATGCAACTCTTCCTTTTTTGTCTGTCGTCATTGCATTCAGCAAAAAAACTCAATTTTATAAGAACAAACAGACTTTTAGCTATAGCACTACATGCACATCTGTAGTGTGTCCCGTCGGCTGTTTCTTTTTTCTTTCCCAAGCATATAGTTTTAAACCCAAGTATGGATAGAATAAATGGCTTGACATAAAAAAATATTTTTAAAGAGGAAAAAAATAGATTGTAAATTATATGCATATTACACGGTGGTGGTGGTATGTCAGTCATGGTATGCGGGAAGAGGAGTGGGAGTATGTATGTACAGGCAGGTAATCTTATAAAGGAATGTAATAAAAATTTAACAATAAATGTATTAATATTAATGGCAGGTTTAAGGGTAGGGTACGTTTCAATAATGTAATAATAATAATAATAACATGTAGCCAAAAGCTGCATACTAAATTAAGCAAAGTCATCATATCAAAGAGGCAAGTCAAGAATAACCTAAAATATCCAAAATGCCTACTTTGGTGGTAAAATTTGTTAAAAGTTAAAAGTAAGGCACTGCTCTACTGTGACTAACCATCGTTATGATAAAATGCTCAACATCTTCTGTTGAAAAAAAGATTAAAAGGAAAGAAAGAGCGAGAGAGAGAGAGAGAGGAAAAACGGCAAAAGAGGAAAGAAAAGACAATGGGAAGGTTTTGAAGTGTCTGCCTGTCTGCTAGATGTGGAGAGAAAAAAAGGAACGTCCCTCTCATTCAAAATAAAGTGAGCAGAATATAATGCGAGAGAGATGATATAATAAAAAATACGCTTGCTATATGGCTTTGTGAAGAAGCGTGTTCCTTCATCTTGACAGAGTATGAAATTTACTGTGACTCCTACGCCCAAAGATCATTAATTTTTTTTTCTCTCTCGCTCGGTCTTCATTCTTCTGATTATGATGAGCTAGTAGAATGCTGATGCAAAGTAACATTTTGGTCGTCCGTCGAAATCGTGATGGGATGTTGTTGATGGTGATGGTGCTTTTGTGGGGGTGAGTTGAGTGAGCTTGTCAGGAGAAGTAAAAAAAAAGAATGAGGAGAGAGAAGCAAGCAGGATAAATGGAGAAAATAATTTCGTTTTTTGGTGTCTCTCCATCTCTCTTCGCTTTTACATATATTCAACTTGCACAAAATTCCAGCTAGCGTCAATATAAGCACATATGGGTTTGCCTGTTTGTTCTATTTAAACTGGTCCATTACTGGTTGATGGGTTGTTACTATATTATTATTATTATGGAACCAATTTTTTTCAATCTTTACTAGACCGTTTCCATTTTTCTGTTTTTGCGTCTCTCCATTTCTATTCTTTACTCAGTCCATTATATTCCATACTTTTTTTCTTTTCGATTTTAATGAAAAAATCTATAGTCATCATATCATCAACGTAACATACCAAGTAGGTAGTCATTATTATTATCATCATCAATTCTACAGCTTCGCTTGCCTGTTTGCTGATGTGTGATGATGATAATCATTTCTACTACACACATTCAGTCATTTTCCTTCCTTCACCCACGACTACACAGTATGACATGTAGAACAGTCTCTCATTAAAGCTTTTCTAGCTTCTTTCCTTGTCTAATGTCGTGATAATTGGAGCTTTGCTGTACCATCGTAATAGTAGCTATTCTTCTTTTGTATTTTTACTTCCCCACTCTCGGTAACAAATCAACGTGAAAGAAAGTCTTAAAAATAAGTTTTTTTCGCCAATGTCAGTGTTTACTGTGGTGGTAATAATAATAATAACAGTATGTGCTAATGATGCCATATAAATAAGACGAATATACAACGACAACCAAGTGTTCTCTCTCTCTGCATTCTTTTTTTTCCTTTAATGACCTTGACTAGCTGGCTCCATCGTTTCGAGAAGAGAAACGGGGCAAACCAATGAGGCAAAAAATACTGAAAATACGATTTTTTCCCTGATTGATTGGAAGGAAAATGGGAGGAAACTACGAAAAAAGATATAATATATTACAAATGTATGGGGTTATGTACCCGGGGTTCGGTAAGTTCAGAATGTGATGTACCAATATAATATTAGGTATAAGCGCATGATGCTTTCAGTTGTCGTTACATACTGGAATTGGCAATAAATTTTCTGCCTAATGAAGAGAAAAAGTAAGGGGGTTTCTTTTTTGTAAGCGGCATGGCACCAAAGTCTTCTTGGTGGCTATTATGTGTGTGGATGATGGTGTGTGTGTGTGTGTGTGTGTTCGACGTAATATTTTGACTTGTCCTTCAACTCCAAAAACTCGAAACCACCATTTTCGTCATCATCATCATGATGATCATCATCGGTGGCAGAGGCATCAGCAGAAGTAGTAGTACAATAAGCAGAGCTCTAGTCAGCCAACAAGCTAGAGTCAGTCGGAACCACATAACACAGCTTTTTTTGCAACTTATCTTTTAAGTTGGTTTTAGTCAGTACTCACTCATCGTCTAGTACACTCATTTACCTGTCACAGAACAGGAGCTTCTTTGCAGCAGCGCAGCAGTTGTAAGCGGATTTGGATTCGGCGACGACAACATGTGTGAAAAGAAAAAAATGTAACTTTGGCTCTACTTATTTTTCTCTACTGGACAGCGCCGCATTAGAAAGAAAATAACGCAATTTATCCAACCTCCATTAGCGTTGCGTATTATCGCACACTAGGAATATAAATATAGTACGTTTTAAATCACCGCCACGTGTGATCATACAAGAGCAGCAGACAGACTAGACGCAGCAGATGATCAGGACAGTTATGTAATATTTGGGAATTTAAATAGGCGCGACAGAAAATAAAGTGCCACTAGCACATTTTTAATATGTAGGTATATAAAATGAAGATGTACTTACGTACATACATTGATCCGGATTATTTTTGTAATGTAGCTAGGTTTATATTATTTTCCTTTCTGGCCATAGTGTTTTTTATATTCTTTGTACCTAAAGTTATTATTATTATTATTTCTTGAGTGTTATCTTTTTTCCTGGATAACTACATACAACTCCCGGGGTTTTTACGGTTAGTTGACTACACTTGCTTGTTGGCACAGAGCGAATGGGACGTTTTGCGCAAAAAGACAAGTTATAGCTGTTGTGCCTGGTGAATGCAGTAATGTAGTGACGAAAATGTGATCGGTTCAACTCGTTATGTTCCCGTTCAGAGAATATTTTTTGTGATGTGTGGTCCACTTGTGTAGCTGTAATAATAATAATATTATTATTATTACCATCAGTCCATTAGGTATTACATATTTTTGGATAATGCTATTAATGTAGTTCTCTTTTATATTGTCTTATTTGCTGAAAGAAAGTGAGTGAAAATGCCAAAGGACTACGACGAAGAAGGGTAACAATGAATGGGAGTTTGCGTCAGCTATTTTTTTTCTTCTTGCATATGGCTTAGCCTGCCTGCAAGTTCTAATATCAAAGTAAAGTGGGACTATTTGCTCAAGGAAAGAGGAAAGTTGGCAATAACAGTAAAATAAATGGCAATAATATCGACCAAACAGAAAAAAATGACATAAGATATAGAGTAGAATGTAACGTGAAATGTGGGAAAGTGAAGAAGAAAGGAAAAAACGCTAGAGAATACAATGAACCCATTTTTTTCTTCTGGAGAGGAGGATAAGCAGGTTATTATAATGTGAAAGGAAAATTATTTACGACAACGCGCTCATAATCTTAACATGGTAAAATAACACTTTACGTTGTTTCTATATTGTTGACAAAATATATATTAAATGGAATGGAGTTCGATGTGCGGTGGAATGGAATGAAAAAAAGCAATAGTTTTTGTGTAGTTTGGTCGGTAGACCTAACCAGAGGCAGAGTTATGGAGGGAAAAGAAATTCTCACACACTACTTTACTTTCGTTTTCTTTATTGAAAAAGCACAGTGGTGGTGTGTTGCGTATGATGGGGAGGGTGACATGGTGGTGGTGGAATGCGACACGGCACGCGACAATTGCCAGTCATGACTGATTTATATATTTTTTTCTCTCCTTTATCGTTTTCGTCCTTTCCTGACAGCACAAGAAGAAAAATGCTTTCTAGAGTGGATGAGAGTGCTGAGTTTGAATGTGTTTGCAGTGTGGTTCCAGGAATATTTTGTGGTGTGATAGAGTGGTTTGTAGTACTGTGTAACTATTGAGTATAGACATTGGTTGGTCCGTCATTATTATGTAATATGATTATTGCCATCATTATACCTAATGGTCATCTGTTTCCTTTTTTCCGCTGACCTTATCACCCCGTCTGTCCTTAGGTTTTGTGGTCACGTTGTTGTTAATACGTTATATGATGATGGTGCGGTGTCTCGACGTGTATACTATAAATAATGGCACATTGGTTGGTATATAGATATTGAAATTGGAAAATGTTTTTTTTCATCAGTATAAAATATATATGTACAGTTGTCGTATTCTAATGTAAATAGTATACACTTTAGTTAGTTTTCAATGAGCTACGTTTAAAAAGAAAAATGATGCTTGGTAATGGAAGTTGAAATGATGATGATGATGATGGCAGGGTATGTTGAATGTCGATGTCTACAGCGATTCTGTATGTTGTATAAACTGCACCTTTTGCCTATACAATGTAAGGAAACAATGTAAAAAATGAAGTGTTGAAAACCAATCGGGACATGCATTGCATTTGAAATGGAAATTACGTATATTGCAGAACGTTATTATAGAAGGTGCTGTTGGCATCCATCTATCAGTATTTCTTCCTTCCTTCCTCTTGGTGCTCTTCCTACGCTTCATTCTTGTCTGTACGGCATTATTGATGTATGTGTACTGAATGAGCGAATGCGTATTGAANCATCTATCAGTATTTCTTCCTTCCTTCCTCTTGGTGCTCTTCCTACGCTTCATTCTTGTCTGTACGGCATTATTGATGTATGTGTACTGAATGAGCGAATGCGTATTGAATTTCAATGTCTGCCTGCTGCTTCTTCCGTGGTGGACATTGACTTTTCATTTTTCATTGTGAGGCGGCTGCTGCTGCTCCTGCTACTCCTTCTTTTTTCAATATGAAATCATCTCAACACATACTCACACATTTTACACTTTAAATATATATTATTATTATTATTACTATTACTATGCCCCTTCCGCTTCCCCCATTTCTGCTCATTCATGTAGCACATTATTACTAACTTGCTGAAATAACCATTTAACAAGAATGAGTTACAGCATCGCATAATCCAATATACCTAGCAAGAAGTACGGATCTCAAAATCCTGTTTCCTGTACACAATTTCAAACTCACGCTGCTTCCCATCTTTTTATCTTACTTTTCTTAAATAACCTGCGGTGGTGGCGGTGGTATGGTAGGAGTATATATGTAGTTGCTTGAAATATTATTACCCAACGGCCACGACCTTTAGTTTTAAAAAGATGTTCAAGAAGATGAGGTTTCTGACCGCGTATAAAAATCTTGAAGAATAAGAAAAATGTACAGCGTCAATGGTGGAAAAAGAACCTGCAAAATGTCTGCCAGACATTTTCAGTAATATCTTTAAATTACTTTATTTTCCTCTTCAATTGAGTGTTATGGTGGTGGAAACAGAGGATAGATAGATAAACTCTTATTTAAACATTTCATTTGCTGCTGCAAAAATATTATTTGGATATTTTTTGAAAATGCAAATAAAAAAATATAGAATACATGAAAATCCTCTAAACCTTGCGAACTCATAAAATCATAAAAATTGTGTGAGCGAAGATTTTTTTTTTCTTCGGGACAAAAAAAGTATAGGGGCAGAGTAGAGCATAAAAAATGAAGGCAAAGTTAAAGAGACACAAGGTGTTTGGTGACGATGATGGGAGGATGGTGTGAAATGCAAATAGAAAAGTGAGTTTATTGAATGAGTGTCGACGAAGACGAGATGAAGATGGAAAGAAATATATATGTACTTAACTTTTATTGACAGTGTAGTAGTGTGCATAATGTATTACTTTGGAGCAAAAAAATGCAAAAAATATAAGCTGGTGCGTAGTAGGTAGTACTAGTACTATTAGTGTGAGTATATGTCAGCTACCAAGAAAAGATAAAGTTTTACGAGGAAAAAGAAACAAGACAAGACATGGGCAGGCATATTAGAGAATTAGCCTTTCATAATAATAAAAATACCTACACATTTTTTTCTCTTAAAAAACTCAAAAGTGTTTGGTTGGGTAGTAGCAATGATGATGATGATGGTGGGGGTGGATGGATGAAATGATGTGTTGAAAATTTGGCTATGAATCAGAATCATTTTTTTTCTAAGCAGCGACGACGGGACAGAAAAAGTGGTGGTATATACTTAACAAACAATAAAAAAATTTACCAAGAGCTGCGCTGCTGTTGTATAACAAGGAAGATGAAGAAAGTCGTATAATTCTTGGAACAGCCGCTTTACATGCATGCCCGAGTAAAATGTAAAAACTGTTGAGAAATTAAAGAATGGACGAATTAGCATATATTTCTGTTCAGTGTGTGCGATGCCGTCGTCGTTGTACTAGTTGTAGTAATAGAAATACTTAAAGCTAAGTAGTAAAAAATATTATATATTATTGTTATTATGTCTGTAGGTTAAGCTCATTAGTTTGGGTGAGTGGGCAGTATTGAAGATGCAACAGCAGCGCAGTATAGCGAACAAGTATAAAAAGTAAGTTTTAAATAGGATACATCGTATTTAAAACTCTCAAATCATAGTCGTAGTCTTCTTCATCTCCTATTTACGACGATACCAGTACAATGGATATATTTATTATGATTATTCCCTATTGACACGTTAAAGTTGGCAGCGCCGAACATAAAAAAGAAGATCGTAAAAAAATTACATGTGCGCATACATTTGTGCAGAACCAAAAAAAGTACAAAAGAATAAAGAAAGGAAGGAGTATAACCTTTATTGTTTCTTCAGATAATAATAATAATAACACGCCTTTTGTAAATACCTCCTAGTTAAGGAGGCTCATATTATGATCGTGAATGAATATTCACTCGCACATCTGTAAATGATTAGTTGAAAGACATAATAATGGGATTGCACTAGTATGTATAATAGTTTAAACTGTGTGAGAGATAAACGGCGAGTGTAGGAAAGGATTAAAAGAATGAGTTTTTAGACAGTAAATGTTCTAGTCGGGCTGGAGTTGTAGTCGTAAAAACAAAGAAAATTATTTTTTGTTGATTTCATATGTGATCGTAACCGGGAAAGTTGGTTTGAAGTTGAAATTAACTTTTAGACAGTAAATGTTCTAGTCGGGCTGGAGTTGTAGTCGTAAAAACAAAGAAAATTATTTTTTGTTGATTTCATATGTGATCGTAACCGGGAAAGTTGGTTTGAAGTTGAAATAGTAAGGAAATAGATATGAGCAAAATTTGAGTAATTTAAACAACTTAAAAAATAATACTGTAAGCGTGCTTGTTTTATTGTTGAGAGGTGCACTGGAAAGGTTTTTTATTGTGCTTATATTTTTGTCATACACAGTTCAGGTATTATTATTACCTGGTTGCAAGATTTGGCTGTGCACTGTGCAGTGGGCAGTGACCAGTGACCATGCATATTATGTATATTAAGCACAAATTAAATTATAACCTGTCATAGAATACTGTTGTATGAACTATGGACCAAAAAATTGTTATATCTCGATTTTCTCAACTTTTCGCGCATTTTTTTTTCATTTTTAAGAACTCCTCACGACTGCGAATCACGCTTTGGTCGCTCTGGTTCTTCTGTCTAATCAACAAGAGAAAATTTGAATTACATATACCTATGCAGTACGCATACTTGTTGTGTGATGATTGATGCCAGTTTACAGTCAATCTGTTTATGATCCAAATAAGCCGAAAAATATTGTACACACGCTTGCTTCTCTAGGATTTTTCAAC
>JAHZMT010001497.1:0-18301 GCA_027743785.1 Sinhomidia bicolor
TGAAGGGGCAACACCACTGCATTCCTCACTTGTCTTGCAGAGAGAGAGAAGAATAAAGAAAAAGAGAAATAGATAAGCCACCGTTTTATTTTTTATCTTTTAAAGATTTTCTTCTTTTTTTACCAGTTTTCTACTTAAGTAAACATGTAATGGCAAGCCAGGCCAGAAAAAAGGGTTAAGCATATATAACAATAGAAGAAAAATATAAGTACGTGTGTAACATGCTATTTTTTCCTTTTTTTCTTGGTGAACGATGATCTGTGTTACAAGATGATGTGGTGGTGAAGTATGTAACGAATTTCATGCATGCCTCATGCTTTTCATGTCAGCTTAGTGTCAGCTGGAAAACAAAATGGTTAGCTACGTCATGATGTTATGTATACTTTTGCCTAAGAAAAAATTTCCTATAATTTTCCTCATGAATGTAGCTACACTACATTACTTAGACATATCATACTAGTATATTTTAAAGCTTAAATAGCATTATCCTATTAAATGATGATGGGCTGTTGGTTGGTTTGGGTTTGGCTCAGGCAAAGTAAGCCATATTACAGTAAAGTAACAAACACAATAATAATGCATAAGCTTGTATCTTTTTATACTTTTTTCTCTGTAAGTTTTCCAACCTTATGTTATTTTACGCCACATTCTCTTTCTCTATCTATCTCTGTTCTCTCTCTCTCTCTATCTTTCTCGTCCAACTTCCGTCTTGTTGTTGGATTTCGTTTTTTGGATGATGATGATACAGATGGTTGTGGTTAAAATAGTTTTTTTTTATCAACCGTGATGATAATGTGCATGCATCGCAAGAGAGCGAAAATTCACGCTGATCTTTATATCTCTATAATATATGTATACTACCAGCACATCTCCATATATAATGCACATACATACAATCGTAATAAGTAGTCATCCATCCGTGTGGTATACTGTTGTTGTGTGACGCGACATGTCGTTTATATTTTCTCATTACGATTTACTACACACCAAGCATTAAAAGCCTAACCAACCATACTAAAATGACACTTTTTTCTCTCTTGCACAAACATGCTGAATGCATTATTATTGCCTGCCAGTAGTGTCTCTCGCTGTGAGAAAAAAAGTCGGAATAAAATATCCGAGAAAAAAGACACTTTTAAAAGTATATTCTTCTTATCTGTCTCATCTGAAAACGGTAAGAATGTTTATTATTATTTTTTATTCTATCCTTTTCTTCTTCTTCTACGTGCCAAAATTAGCCCACGTCAGTCCGTCACATTTATTTTCAAAAAAGTTAACAGCAGTCGACATCATCCACATCATCCAATCCGTGTGGTATAATAATATAATAGTGGCTTTTAAAAAAGTTTAAACTACACAACAACGAGCAACATTATTATTATTATTTTCATTACTACTATTTTTTTTTCTTGTGTAGATAGATAAATGGGCTTGGGTTTATATATATTTTTTAAAGTGAAGAAGAAGGTGTCGATTTTTATGTGGTAAACCGGCTCTTCTCCTCCTTAAATAATATACATATATATTCTTCATTCACACTCCGTGTGTGCTGTCTCACTTAAGGGGAATGACTTGTCTATTATCTTCATTTTTGAAAAAGTACATATGCCTATCTATAAATTCACTCGCAATGAAGCATTTTACTCAGCGACGAAGAAAAAACAATAATTTCTCTGTGCATAGCTATTATTATTATTATTATTTTGTGTTGTCTCCCGTTTGGCCAACATATATATAGTGACTGACAGACTGCTGGTAATAATGCTGATAATGATGATGATAGCACATTTTTTCCCTGATCTACACCTCCATCTTTATTTTTTTACTACTTTTACATCTACATTAAAATAATAAACAATATTACATGATAATACCTTTCTGTTATTATTATTATTATGGAAAGACGACGTGATTCAAGTTGAATTTAAAAAAGAAGAAAAAAATGTATTAAAAAATATATCTACCACATGCAGCACAAGCTGTCATTTACTTTACCTAATAGTTATCACTCTCTGATGGTCATAAAAATTACTACTGCTCTTCTGCTATATAGTAGTGCGCAGCATAACATGCAACACAACTTGGTTTACACTCCTTCCTTCTGAGAAAAACCAGCATATTAAATTTTCATACGAGAAGAACAAGAGATACTTTTGATAACACAATTTTTTTATCATCGTCGTAGGTGGTTTGGTGATATGATGAGTAGTATGTAATGCAGTGAGGTAAACTGAAATATGTACATAGTTGGCAGAATATGAGTGGTGGAGGTGGCACGATCATGCTGATAATGATAATGCTGATGATATGATGATGACTACGACGTTATAAGTAGAATAATGTATATTGAAAGATAAGAATTTTTTTGAGAAAAAGAAAGAAGAAAAAAAGGATACATAAAATGCATTCAACGTTTTCACACGAATCTCGCCTGTGGAGAGGGCGTAAATACAGGGAGAGAGAGAGAATGAAGAAAAATAAAAATCAAAAGGAGCAGCACAGACGATTATCACAATGATGATGATGATGAGCAGCCAGAAGATGTGTTTTATGTAGTTTTTTTGTGAGTACAAAATTTTTTTTGTTGTTGCGGGGGAATATGTTTTTTGCTTGCTAATTTGTACTGCGGCACGTCATCGTCTTTGCGCTGATGAAAAGGTACATCACGCGTAATAGGCTGAAAAGGCTGATTTTTTTATGTGTGCATCATCGTTAGCATGAATTCAGCAAATAGTAGATGGGTAATAATAGTAGTAGTAGTGGTGGTAGTGGTGGTGGTAATGATAATAACAAAAGAGGATTATGATGATGATGTGAGGGTGATCTGCCTTCAAGTGCAAATAACGCGCAAGTTTTTTTTCTCTCTCTCTTTCAGCTCAGCTAACAAACTTGTCCACCTTTTCTTTTCCTCGCACACACAAAAAAGCATATCTATTCTTTTGACGGACGGATTTGACTGACTTGAGAAGAGAAAAGTAGCAGCAAGTATGAAGGCTTTTGTGTTTTCTTAGTTTCAAACAGTTATGAATGCGTCTTTTCACCACGATCATTATCATCATCATCACGAGGATGATATTTTTTATGAATAGCAATTATTTCTATTTGAAAAGAAAATATACATAATAAAAAAATCTGTAAAAGGATTTTTTTCTACGTAAAAAGGACAGAATGACTGATTGTTATTATTATTATTTTGCTTTTGGCGATGATAATATTAATAACCAAACCATACAAAAAAGAGTCAAGTTGATGGTGTGGTGATGTGTGTATTTCACTTTTAAAATTATTAAATATAAATGTATACGAAAATTGTTATTATTTATATTATAATATTTTTTTGGCTTTTCTGTCAAAAAATTGCCTTTATTTTTGGCAGCAGGATACATACACTTGTATCGTGTAGTAATTTTCAACAAAATTGTGTAATTTTATAAATAATAATAATAATATATTTTGAATATATTAGGTCATGCCAAAAAATATACGCTGTTGATGTTATATCAACTTGTAAATGAGATATAAAAAGGGATGAGAGAATACGTGAAAGGAATCAGTTTAAAACGTCAATACTAACAGTCTATTTTATAATAACAAGCGAGTAAACTTGAAAAAGTATAAATTACCATGCATTTATCGACTATTATTATTATTATGTTTCGTTAACAAACGCTCACAGCTTTATACATTATCCGAAAAGCCTCTCTTTTTTTAAAAAAAATATACAATATTATCATCACTAATTTTTGACAAGCTAACAGCTATTACCATTTTAATCCTTTTTTATTTCTATCCACTTAATATTAACAAGTCAGTAGATTGTGATTATTATTGGTATGCACATAAATTTTTTTAGCAATGAACTCTCAACTTTTTTTCTGTAAACTTTTTAAATTAAACATTTTTTTTTCTTTAAAATAAAATGTACACACACAGGCGAGAGAACAAATGTGCTATTATGACATATTCAAAATTGTACGCAAATTTTCAGTCAGCTAAAAAGAAACAGCAAGCGCACAGGTTATAAATTTTTCAGATATGTCAAAAGACGAAGAGTTGCTTGTACATTGCAATGTCAAATGTTTTTCTTTTTACAGACAGACAACCAGAGAGCGATGAATTCATAATAAGTGATTATTATAACGGTCGACTATATATATACGATATATGTAGGCATATTATTATAATGTACAACAAAAACACAAGTTGAGCAGCAGAAAATGATTATGGTAATCAATAATAATAATAATATATATATATATAATATCTATGCATGCAAAGTGGCAAGTAATTTTTTTACAAGAGATTTTTTTCCAATTTTCTGATATTTAGCTTGTAGCTTATTTGTTGGCTTTTACTTTACACTTTTTAGCACATAAAAACAAGTCAAGTAGTAAAAAGATAGGTTGACTGAAACATCTGCTCATAAATCTTTCCGCTGTTTGTTAACACTGTGTACTTACACAAATCCGTACAAAATGCAAACCTAGTAGTAATAGTAGTAGTAGTAGTAGTAGTAGTGTGTTCTAGGTAGGTATAAAGTGTCGCGTATTTTTATTATTGAACAGGATACAGCAATAGACGCGATGGATACACACAACAACACCATCGAAAACCGACCATAATATATATCTACATACAAACATATTTTTTTCTACTACGCGGAGACGGACGAAAGAAAAAGAGAGATAAATGCTAAAGGTGGTGGCGTTTCCATTTTGTCCCCGCACTGCACAAACACACTCAACTAACTCATGAAAGAAAAAAAATGTGATTAAATTATGCAGTCAGCTCACTCTACCTCACCCATCGTCAGTCGTCACAGAACCTCTTCTTCCCATGTCTCTCTCTCTCTCCCTGTGACTGTTTATAAAAAAGGGAGACAGTAAAATAAAGCCATAAAAATAAATCTGAATTCTTAATTTGCAAAAGCCTACACAAACACCAATACCACACCAACACCACCACCACCACCATCAGCAGCAGCAACAATATCAAGCCTGAAGTGAAGTACCGCATCGCATCATCATCATAATATACTTTATATTCCACCATTTATAATATGCGTCTACATAGCCTACTACTTACTACCACCTTTTTTTATTCCTACAACTTCTGTCAAAACTTTTTATTGCCTGCTTGCTTACCAGAATACTTTATGCCATTTACAAATTATTTACCGTATCCACCCAGATAGCACTTGAGTTTTGCATGCATGCATCCCATTTTTACGAGCGTTCATTCATATAGAAAAAACGGGAATATATGTGCATACATACATATATACAATTTTTCCACTGTGCTCACGTTATGTATTTTTTTACGATGTTCTATTATTCATCTTGTTTAAAAACATCAACAAAATGCGAAGCAAAGGACACGGTTTGAAATGAAATGAGCCAAGTTTGCTGAGGAAAAGTGATGGTTGCTCTGCAAAGTGAATACCTAGTAGCGATAATATAATGTAAGTAGCCGTGCAGTCAGTCAGTCAGCTCAGCAGAAGAACCTTCTGTTTGCATGCAAGCTAGTTGAAATGTATTCAGTCAACAGTAGTTAGTACAACAAAAGAATACTAATAATAAAAATTGATATTTATTAGCATTTTGAAACTTTACTGCGCATTGTTTCTTCTCTCTCTCTCTCTCTCTCTCTTTCACACACACAGACTCTCATGATGATGAATTTACACATTTCACCTGTGTGTGCTGTGTGATGTGCTCTTACACACTGCGTGCTGCTGCTGCACCGGATAGAAATAAAGAACACTGATTTAATTTTTTTTATGTCAGTAGGGGCCCCACTGTGAAAACCAAATTGCATTAAGGAGCCATTTTCATGGTTTGCTTGCTACTCTGCTCGTCGTAAACAATAATGTATGTTTCTTTAAAAAATGAGTTCTCCTCTCGCCTCGCATCTATAAAAGGAAGTATTGCATTGTTAACAAAAATTTAAATTGTAATTTTCTACTAATGCATTTGCATTCATCCATATCATTATTACTGTCGTTATACAGTAATACTCACGTAGGCGAGAGACGCAGATTCTTTTTGCTTGGCGCTTTCAAAAGGTGAATTTTGATACACAACAAATTATGCTACTCGCATAATATGAAAATACAGGTAAAATATGTGTTTATTGGGGGTGATGATGAAGAAGACTATTAACAATTACAATAGTTTAACTTGATAAATACCACTTTTTACCTCTATTAAAATCCTTTTTATAGCGCAACAAAAGTCATAAAACATTTAGAAGAACATGCACCACTACCACCACTCACTGTATACCCTCTGCTGTTGCGCCATGCATGCTCTCTCATCTTATCACGTATTCCATATACAAAACTACAATAAACACCAGACAATTATTATTACCACAGCAGAACAAAAAGTATATATATGAAGGGAGGTCCATCCAAATCATCTCCATATAATAAAAGGAAACATGGTGTAATAATAATTAATTTTTTCTCACTGTAATGCAAGCTAATTACATGCTTAGTTACATGACGCATGTAGGCACATAGTGTACACATTATTAGCATGAAATTGCTCCTGAATATTCACAACGATGAACATTTTTATACTTTTTTATCTGATCTCATCATCATCCGCCATTTCAGTAATTCTTCTTAAGAGAGAAGAGCAAAAAAAAAGAAGAAAGACAGGTGTCTGGTCATTCCATCAACGAGTTAAAGAGAGAGAGAGAGAGAAAAAAAAGTGACAACTTCAAGGATGGCATTTTTTATTATCGTCATACATTCCGAGTACATAATAGGATTTATATTTGACCATTAAACTTGACACTGTTGTATTTTTTTGGCTTGTTGGTCAGTGAATGCTTACGCTGATAAAAGCAGCAAGAAGGTAGTGGCAGTGGTAGTGCTAGGCAAATATTTATATTGCTTCTTAAACGTTGTATCTGTTTACCCTATTAAAACAAAAAAGCCAAAGCATAATACTATATTACTATTACGATTGCGTAATATTATTACTCACTACTACACACACGCACTCATTATCTAAAGTCTTTTTATGATGAGGGCAATAATTGTACAATAACTATAATCATAATTGTAAGTGTTCAACTTTTTCCAGCATTTCAGCCCTTCATTTTTGTTGTGCCTGGCAAAAGCATTCCAGAGAAATAATAATAAAACTGGGAAATATAAAGGGATTAATTTGTGAACACAGAAAATAAAATAGGTAATTTTTTTACTAACTGACTGAGTGTGTGCGCCACTCCCTGTTACCACACATGGTCTTTAAAGAACACGGTGACAAAAGTCATCTCTCTGAAACCTGATATGCATGAAACGCTATAACATTAATATTACAGACACATTATTATCCTATTATATAAACGAAGAATTTTTCTCCACTTTTTTTCAAGTCACTATCATTGTCGTCATCATCATCAGATCACGATTATATCATGATACTCATCTTTTTTTTACTTGAGGAGAGGATCATTCCTTTTGATTTTTTTCGGTTGGTTAACTGATAAAAAAGTGTATATATATTCTGAGAGCGAGCGAGTTGATTGGGTAGCAAGGAGTAGAAGAAGAAGAAAGAGATCTCTGCTAGATAGTATATTTTTTTCTCTTCTCTCTAGCTCCTGTAGAGAAAGACAAGACATGTTTGGCTGGATAGGATAAATAAATTGGATAATTTAGTGTCTTGCCTACCCAGCATACATGATGATAATAGCATGATGGCTGATACTGGCTGTGTGTGTAGCAGGAAAAGAAGATCAGGTACACGACTAACTGACAGACTTGCTTTTTTTCTTACTTTTTATAGCATTTTATAATAACAATACGGCATATGGCTTGCTTGCATGCATGTATGTAGTATGCTTTTCTGTTTGGTATTTTCTCTCTTTTTCTTCTTCTTGTTTACTTGTACACACCAAAAGATTATTTTTTGATGAGATGGGAAATGACATTTTATACATAAGTGACCATTTTTCCTTTGATCAGCAAGTATACAATCATCAAATTATATAACAAGTTTTAACTGATAAAAATACAGTTTTCATCGTTTGTAGAAAACTTGAAAATTGCTGTTGGATTTGAGGTTATGTGTTAGGGTATTATTAACTATCGCCACGTAAGCCAACAATCATTTGTGATAAAAAAAATTCCCTCAAAAAATTGAAAGTTGTATTATTATTATTGCTTAGAATAGTGACATTTTTATTAATAAAAGACAGTGAGGGCGATGATGATGAGACGAAAATAAAATAAATGCTGACGCAAACGGGACACAAATGGGTGGGGAACTAGGTCAACGCGGGGTTGAACTCACACATGAAGAAAATGCCACACATACACACACAAATTAGTTTGGTTCATTCTTGTTCAAAGCTGTCTACCAGCCAGTCCGTCAACTAGCCTGCCAGAGCCAGCAGCTATTTCAAATTAATTAATCGCACCTTTGAACGGTGAACTTTGACTCTGACCTAAAAATATACTTTAAAGTAATATTACTACTATCATCCCTGCAGTGTTGCTGTTCATCTGAATGAATGTGTAACGCGCAGATAAATCATTATGCTCATTTTTTATTAATAAAAATTTGTGCGGTTTATACTTAGGTAGTTTAAAAATACCTACCTCATTCAGGGAAGGGAAGCATTTTTGGTAACGTTAAATACGCACTACGGAGAAAACGTTATCATGATTTTAAAAATAACTGCCTAAGAGTCACGTACGTACCAGCGCCACCAGTACCATTATCATGACAATCGTCACATAGGCAAATCAACTAAAAAATTGTAAGTGAATTAGTAGTAAATATTCAGTCAAGGCAGAGATACTCACATTTCTCATGTCAAATAAACAAGATAAAATGTGACCCAAAGATCATGCCACTTGGCTTCCTGTCAACATGCCATCATCATCATCTACTCGTCGTCGTCGTCGTGTACGAAACTCATTTCTACTTACTTCATTTTATCTCATAAAGTACAGTACTAGCAGTGGAGTGAACATGTATATTTTTTGTGGCACATCATCATATCACAATCACCAGAAAAGTCGTGTTTTCCATCGGACATAATTATTATTATTATCGAATAAAGTCATACGGCACAACAAAAAAGATGATGAGAAATGAGCAACAGCAGCAGGGGCATCATCAGCAGAGTATTATTTTGTGTATATCATCTCATCTAATGAAATTGATGCAGTGGTAGTGGCCAGTCTCTCTCCTCATTATCATCAACTCGCTCATCATCATCATATTATCTTTATTGCCAGAGACGTTTGTTCTGCTGTCCTTTCTTGTTGACTTTTTTTCCACTTTGACAATCACCAAGTCAAGTTGACATAAAGTCACTGGCAATATCTTGCTACAAGAGTTGAGAAAGAGAGACTGTGTGTATCGCTTTCTTTCAGCTAACCAACCATATCTCACCACCACCACCACGACCATCGCATAAATATATTATGCTTCTGCTGCTGCTGTTAAGACTATAATTCCAAGCGACTCATTTACTAAAATGGTTTTTTGGTGAGAATAAGAGCGAGAGTAAAAACTTCAGCAACGTCATCCCTAATAAGACTTACGAGCAAGTGAATGGTACTTAATATTTCGTGACATGATTAAACCGAGAATAACCAAAATACCACAAAAGTGAATCAAGTCAAAGCAGTTGGTTGAATAAAGAGTACGTATATAATAATAATAATAAGACCTTATTATAGTTATACTCTCAACTAAAAGCTTGTTTATCCGTTTTTATAGGTTGAGAACCTACAGGCGAGAATAAAATAAATGGAAGTCATGTATCTATCCATATATCTATGTTGTATGTTTGTACGTGGTACAAAGTACCTATAATCGTACTACTACTAGTGTGTATATTTGTAATGTCATGTTTTTGCCACAGGATGAAAGCGCTAATTCGATGTAATGTTTTTATATGTTATACAAGCTGTTGTTGATATAAAGAGCAGCAGCGTACACGTAGATACACACATACATACTGGCAATGGCACTGTGTGTGCGAGAGAGAGAGAGAGAGAGAGAAGAGCCACCAGAGCAAAAAGCCAGCCAGCCTTGCCTCGGAGCGACGGTGATGATCTCTGATCTTTTCTCTACTTTACTCCTCATCATCACCACCACCATTCTAAATTCTCTGCTGATCCTTACATACTTCTGCTTCACTTTACTTACATCATTTTCATGTCATTATCACAGGAAAGCAAAGCAGACAGACAGATATGACCAGCTATTATAATATTACTACTACTATATGCATTTGTATATAGGAAGGTAGACAAACTACAACAAAAGAGAAGGCAGAAGGATATTAATTTCTCATGATGATGACTATACTCCCAAAGTAGACACGTTTTTTGTTCTCTTCTGACAACAAAACGCGCAATGAAAGTGCTATATAAACCTGGTAGACATAATAATAATATATCGTCATGTAATGATCCTTTGTAAATCTCTTCTTGTGTATGCATGAACTGTATGGATTTTGTTCACGGGTTGATAATGGTGCGTTTTTTAGCCGTAAAAAATCTTTTCCACAAGGTATTCATTATGATTATTATTACTCAGCAAAAAGGCTTAATCGCTTTAAGCTGAACGGACAGAGCAGAGCGAGCACAGTAAATCAGACCAATTTGCATGTTCATTGAGGCGGAACTAATTCTTTGACAGCGTGACCCCTCTCTCCTCTCTCTCATTTTATTTTAGTTGTTTATATTGCTTTATAGTTTGCTAGTTTCAACATGATTTCATTTGCTTTAATTCAGGGAAACAGCGATAAAGAGAGGAGAGAGAAACCTTGTGTGTGTGCTGCTGCTTAACAATCCTAACAACATGAAAACACGCTGTATATACTATGCATATTTTATACGCAAACAAGCAGGAGGTGAGTAGTATGAGTATATAGATTCATACGATTTTTATTGTTAGTGGTTTACCTAGTAAATGAAGTTCAACAAGAGTCAGTTAGAGTCACATTAAATTTCAATTCCTTTCCCATAAAAAGTCCAACAAGTGACTTATTTTTCTTAAATTGCCTGTCCATTTCACGTTATCCTAGTGGCTAGTATGTATGTATGTACTAGTGTAGTGTGATGGCTTGGCTGATTAGCGATAGTTTATACAGACAGAACGAGCAGCGCGATAATCACGATGATGACGATCGTACTCACTCATTTCACTTTGTTTGTTGTTGGCAGTAATTTATAAATTCCTCTTGTTCAAACAAGTTCATACGTGCATTTCAAAACACGGTAACAAGCAAATCAAAAATTATTCCCAGAAAAAAAAATTTTCTTACAAGCCTCTTTTTTACCATCACCGAATTTTAGAACATTCAAAAGCGTTCAACCATATATTCCTTTTTCCTTAAGGCGGAATAATTGTTAGTCATAAATTTTCATTTTTTGACCTCTCACCGTCTCTGCATCCCTCTCTCCACTCTATGTAAAAAAAGAGTTCAGAGTTCATACTCACAACTTTTTTGCATTTTTTGGCCGGACGGACAACAACAGGGAAATAAATAAGATTACTTTTGGTCAAATAATGTTACAGATTACATTGCATGTCCAATGTTTCTCTTTGCTTGTGCTGATTTTTGCTGTTTGTTTGCTTATGAGTTATGATGACTTTTGGAATTAAATGAGGGATTGACCATCATAATCATCATCATCATCATCTTGTTGCCATCATGTTGTATATTATTATATTTTATTCTGATTAATAACAGGTGAAGGGAAATTCAAACAATAATACCTAATACTAACAACACGTATTATGCAGTCGAGTGAATGATACAATAATGATGATTGTATTTTTGCACAGATTATTATTATGATGATGATGATATGTATGTCGTAGATTTTTGTTGTCGGATGACTGGTTTTCATCCGTGATTAACCACACTGCTGTTATTGAACATTTGCCCTGTTGTGTGTGTGTGTGATTATATACCTTTCTCTTTGCTGATTACACACCTGCTATTATACTGTCAAGAACGAGAAAATCCAGTGAAATTACCGTGATGTGAATGCGTTCAGGTAGATTATCGTCATTATACATCTATTCTACTACTACTGCTACTTATTATTATTATTACCGAAAAAAATGTATGCCTAGTTAAATTTGTGTATGTGCAGTAGCCAAGTTTTTTTTCCTGCTTTTTCACGTTTCATTTAAATATAATTTGCTACCAGTTTTTTTTCTTTCGATTCGCATTGCAAGCTAAAGTGACGTCCTGTGAATTAATTAATTGGATAATTGCGGTTGGATAAGAAAAAAACCTGTCTGCCTGTCAAAAAAATCCAATGTTATGAGCGCCAACAAACAGAAGACAATGTAACATTAGTAAAATTTGCAGAATTTTATCTGATAGTCAATCTTATTATTTTTTAAACATCACAGACTAATTATAATCACTTGCAACATTACCACTGAATATTCGTAATATTTGGCAATGTTTTTTTTTCTTCAAAACTTGTTCTTTTGAGGAGAATAAGAGCTACTAGTATGCTTGTTTATAATAAATTATTATCATTTAACTATTTTAAACCTTTATCGTTTTGCATCGGATCCCTCCTCAATTTATTGAGAAAATACTGGTAAACAATATTGGCAACAAGATTAACACCCAGAGAGTTCATAAAATCAAATATAGTAATAGAAAATCAATAAACAAATAATTATTAAAAAAGCAAACTACACCAAGGATATGTTTAAAAAATATTTCTTGTAACATCCTTGAACTATACATTAACCAATTTCTTTTACTATAAGAAGGCAGCAAATTTTTAATAGGAAAAGAGAGAGATATGTATATAGAGAGATATTTTTTAAATGTAAAAAATATTAGTGTTGGGGAGTTACTTTAGACACGGTGGTGATGCTTACCGGGTGTCTGGCAGCGGCCGCTGCTGCAGCTGCTGCATTCATTGCTGCTGGGTACATTGTATGTTACACACGCATTTCACAAAAAATATTTATTGCCTAAGCCTACAATAAAAGCACACTCTTGAGAATTTCCACTTGAATCAAACTTCACTTTTCTTTCCTTTTCCTATCAATATTATTATTCCTCCACTAAAAATATATATTATATACCTAAACTTGTTCTTTATCTTCCTTTCGCCTTATTTCTCTTCTTACACTTTTATTTTCACTTTCACTTCTTCTTCTTTAAAAAACCAAAAATAAAAACAACAAAAAACGCACAAATAATGACACTAGCACACTTAAAACACTATTTTCTCCTTTTTATTTCTATAGTAGGAAGCCTTATCCTTAGGTAAGGAACGCGTATATTTTAAATGGAGGGTAAGGTAAGGAAGCGCGTCTCCTAACGACTAGGCATACGGCCCTATATACCTAAACTTGTTCTTTATCTCCCTTTCGCCTTATTTCTCTTCTTACACTTTTATTTTCACTTTCACTTCTTCTTCTTTAAAAAACCAAAAATAAAAACAACAAAAACGCACAAATAATGACACTAGCACACTTAAAACACTATTTTCTCCTTTTTTATCTTCCTTCCTTGCTGCTCCAAACTTTTTTTCTTGTTGAATTTCGAACTGGGTTGTTGGACTGCTCCTTTCGCACTTCACTTTAACACTTTAACAAAATGTAATGGACGACCGAACCTACTGCAATTCAAACCAAAGTCACCGGTTATTTGATAGGAGTAGTGTACTAGTTTGACAATATATTGTACTTACTTGAAACTCTGTGTATGTGTTTTATTTCAGCTCAATAAATAAAATTGTTCTTTTTTTCTCCCTCTCAAAATGTCTCTTGTAAAACTTTCACTGAACCTAGTAGAGTAGTAGTAAAGTGATACAATGGAAGTCGTCGACGAGTTTTGTGTTTTTTTTTTCTTCTTCTTTTCCCCTCAGCTTTCTCTTTCAGTGTATGTGCCTATATGTTATTGTTATCGGAGCAAAGGCTAAATCTGTTCAATATTGTGTCCCTCGTGAAAAGTTGAGAAGGACAAAGTCGAAAAAAAGATAGTTACTACTACAGGGCGAGACAAACAGGCGCACACACAAACAACATCGATAACAACTTTTTTTTTCAAAGGAAAGTTGTTGGCAGAAAAAGAGAAAGATGTTGTAATCGAGAAAAGCTGTAAAAATGTCCTGTCTAATGGTTTTACTCTCAAATATCCAATCCAATAATGGCCAAGTAAATAGTTCTCGTGACACCACCACCACTACCACCTCTTCTCCTTCACAAGAATCTAGGAGGCTTTTTGGCTGGTTTGTTGGTTTGCTTTAGCTACTAAAAGGGAAAAAGGCCACAAGTAAACGTACACGAAGGAGCTGACGACATGACATAATAATAATAATAGTATGTACTTTTTTCCCAGACACAAATATACACACACACGCACACTTTTTCACACTCAATCACTTTCACCTCTACTATTNGTTAAAACACTTTTTATTCTCTTCGTTTGCTTCTGCTGACGTCTGAAAAACATTTGACTGCTGCTCCTGTTTCTTAAACGATAAGTCCCTCTTTTTCGCTTTTTTTAGAGGACGACGACGAGATGACAATAGGAAACTGTTTTACAAAAAGTTTTGGCGGGAAATAATTTTTGCGTTTTTTTCCAAAAACCTTTTTTGAATTTAAAACTGTCAAAGTGCTAACAGTTTTTTTCCATTTTCTTTTCAATATGCTTTTCAGGTTCCAGTTTTTGATTCTGTTTAAAAATAAATAAATAAATAAAATGATTTACTGCAAAATGTATAAAAATTTTGTCTGCTGGATATTTTCCAATAAAAATTGAACTTTGACAAAGTTACTCTTACGAAAACATAAAGTTTTTTCAATTCAGCGTGCAAATAAGCAAAATATAGTGGCGTGAGTGAAAAGACAAAGCTTCATCATCATCATTATTTTTAGTTTTTTTTAGTAAATCGACAAAATTGAATTACAAGCCTGTCTATAATAGTCGGTCATGTGATGTACTCTGCCTGTTTTTTCATACTTGTCTTGTTTCAAACAATAAGAGCAATTTACTCAAAAATAATGGTCTGGTAGTATAGTGTCAACAGCAATTTACTTTAATTTACTTTTTTTCCACAATCATAATTGTAAACTTGTAAAAATGTCTAAATGGTTTGATATTCTTTATGTTGAGAAAATGAACAGGGATTATTTCAACAACGCATATCAAGGTAATTGCTGTACGTACATGCATCAGCTAGCAGCTCTCTGGTGTGGTGGTATAGCGAGCGACTGGTAAAATTGTTACAAAAAATAACAACCTTGCTTAATGAAATATCCCAAAAAGCCGTGGTCTGCTGCTGCGTGACTGCCAAAAAATAATGCAGTGTCGACAAGAAGACTGTTGTAAAATGTTTGAAAAATATTACATGGTTAAATAATATCGTCCATCAGAAGAACAGCAAAAAGAAATGAACAAAATGAACCCACCATCAACCATAATCATCATCATCATCAACACGATGATATCTCACAATTGCTCAACTTTAAGCTTCAAGTGTGGGAACTCATTTTTTTGACAAAAGCAAAAGTTACTCCATCATCAGTTTATTAGGCAGGCACACACACGAACCAACAACCAACTACAAGTCTCCCTATACATGGCGGTGTATGTACTTTATGCATACCTACATGTTTTTACATCTCGTTGTCGTAAATATTGTTGGCGATGATGGCGGTGGTGATGGCAGCTCACCCATAACAATTCATCCCTTTTTCTTCAAAGTAATTTTCACGTCACACAATGTACACGCAGTAGCAATCTTATAACTAAGGTATGTAATTGGACAAAAATGTATAATAATAATAATAGTTGTGAAGAAGAGAAAAAGTAACTATAATCATAAGACAACAGCATGGTTTTGCTGCTGCTGCTGCTGCTGCTGCTGCTGACGATGACGACGACGCAGTAGTAGTAGTAGTAGTCCAGTCAGACAGCGTGAAAAAGAATGACAGTGTTGTTAGCTGTCTTAAATAAGGCTTATTTTGTCAAATAAAAGTGTATAAATAAATTTGCAAAAGAAAAAAAAATGTGTGTAGCGTGCGACAAAAATAATGATGATGGCTTTGAATTCTTTGTTCGTGTGTTGTGTTATGTTGTTGGTATCAGATATACAAAAAGCAAGATCTTTTTTTCTTGGATTTATTTTTGCCAACTTCTTTACGTTCCAATTATTATTTTTCACTCGCAGAATGAATGAGAATGAATGGGATAATAATAATTGAGTTGATGGAATGATGTCTGCAGAAAAACAAAGTGGGTGAGCTCTGCTGCTGTTGTTGTTGTGTATGTATTGGATAAATTTTTTTGTACATGCAAAAAATTGGTGTTTTTATTGTCATTGTGTGTATCCACACATCAATTTGAAGTTATTGTGTTGTAATTTTTTTCTGTAATTTAAAATAGGCGTGTCTTACACCCTTGCTTGTGGTGATGGTGGTAGTAGTAGTGGCTTGAAAAAAAGTATTTTTGCAAATTGTAGTAATTGATGCAGACAGAAAACTTATGGCCATTGTCACTCACTATTATATAAAGTTGCAAATGTTTTTAAAAGTTTAAAGAGAGACAAACAAAAGCGAAACAACAAGAGTGTAGTAGGTAGAGGCATCTGAGAGTGTAATTGAAGAAAAATGTAGGCGAAATAAATTGGCAAATTATTATTACCGTTGCGTGTCACACAGCTTTGTAAAGTCTTTTTAAGACTGTATGAAAGATAAACGACAAATATGTGTAAGTTGAAAATAAAAAGTTTTACAAAAGGAATGCCAATGTGCACTTTGCTAATTCGAGATAATTTGCTGCCATTTTCAAAAAGCTATTAGCTATAGAATATTATGCCTTGTAGATAAATTTAACGTTTTAGTAGCGTGTCTCACAATTGCCTGCTTGTTGTAAATGATGATGAGATTAAATCCAAATCTAATTGCCAATACAAATAGCAAAATGCAGTAGAGAAATTGCTGCTGCTGCTGCCGCCGTCGTCGCTGCTAAATTGCCTAATTAGAGGTAAGCTGCTTTTGTGAGCATTTTTAAACAATAAAACCATCATAAAATCCAGTAATAAGCGGTGGTGGGGAATATAGACGTATAAATTTTTTTACATAGTAGGTTATACTATTATTGCCTCTATTATGCTTACTACTACTAAAGTGTTGTTCTGAAGGCTGACAAGTTAACTACTCTGGTGTTGTGTATTGGTCCTTTGGCATCCCTAAGCATCAGCATAAGCATGAAGACAAGGAATATAGAAGAGAGAGAGCGTTGCACTACTAGTAGTAGTAGTGTAGGATAATGAAGATTATGATGATGACGATGATGGGAATATGAGCGAAGCTATTTGCGTTTATGATTATGATGATGGAAGTTACTAGTTTGCTACAACCACCAACAGCAGTGGAAAACCCAAACCCACAACCAATAATAATAAGAAGGGAAATTACACACAAAACGTATTACTACCAAAACTAAAACTTTTCTAATGGCAGTACTACTACTACTAGTAGTAGTACATATATGCAACTTTGTGGTTGATTCTCACAAATTCCGCCACAACAGCAAGGAATATTATTTTATGCAGAAAATCATCCATAATCCTTAGTTGCACGTAAATAGTAATAATATATTTAATATCTAAAAAGCTCTGCAAAATTCCACAATGAATATGGTACACACACACATATTCATTCAAGCCGTAATAATCCACCACAAACAAAGTAGACAGCCCGTAAAATTCCTCATCATCATGATGATGAAAGCATTAAGTAAATAAGAAGTAAGTAGTAGATGCACGGGGAAGAGAGCAGTTGCAAAAGTGGTATATTTAATGTGGTTAAGTAGTAATATCATCATCATTGTCGTCGTCGTCACAAACTCAAACACGTATGTACAATTGTACTACTATTACTACACACCACAGTAAATCCTAGAAAACGCAAACTAGTCACCGCAACACGCCAAAATCTAACCCAAACCAACATGATGTAAAAGGGGTTATTTCAACATGAATTCATGCCATGATGCCTACATGGAAAATTGTCTACAAAAGTGAAGTAGTAAAAGAAGCAGACCAAACTAATTCATTGATGATGGGGCTAAAAAGATGTTTGTGCTTATGGTTGATGATGGCTGTTGTTGTTGTTGGAGTAGTAGTCTTCTGCATCACCACTACCACCACCAACCATCACCACCGGGGGAATTATAACGTGAGCGAGGATTACATTTGCAATTTTGCTTGACAAGGACTCAAAATGTGGTTTCACAAAGTAGATGTAACCCGATTCTCTTACCACTAGTACAC
>JAHZMT010001498.1:0-15871 GCA_027743785.1 Sinhomidia bicolor
AAAAAAAAGCTCGTTTCGCATTCAATTTCAATTTGTTTAAATAGTTTTGCCAAAAGCTATTTCGTGAGTTTATATAAATTGTAGCCGTAAACGGTAGCATTATATATAAATTTTTATGATATAAGTTTTAAAAAATTTATTGTAAAACAAATTTACCGTTAATAAGCGCCCACGTGACCTCTCAAAAGCTATCGCATATGTATATTATGTTATTAAGAAGACATGACGAGGAAAAAAAATAAAATACGCAACGCAACTTCATAATATGGACTGCTGTTGTTGTGATCGCTTATTATAATAAACTTAGGGGTCTTTTGGGATTTTTTCATCATGGCCAAACATACCATTAACTTTTGATGTTTTTACAACAATTTTTATGCTTCTCTAACTTTTATGTACACTTGTGCATACCATCTCAAAAAAAACATCTTTTTTTCTGTAAATTCTCTCCCCTTCTGCTGTTACTACTACGACGACTACTACTACTTCATTCCACTTCTCTCTCTTTCTCTCTCTCAAGGTTTACCTGTCACTCACTATTCCCCCGAGTTGGCCGATACTTGTGTATTATATGTTTGGAAAAGTGGTTCTCGGTCCCAACAAGAGAAGGAAAATAAAGTGAAAGACTTTTTTCACGAAACGCTGCTCCCTGGATCTCCAAAACAGGCACACAATTCGAGTGTGTGACTTGAGACTAGTTGAGACTTTGTACATTCATAGAAAAGACTGAAAAGAGGAGAGCGAGCGAGCGAGAGAGAAAAGGGGAAGGAGAGCAAAAGAGTACTGCTGCTGCTGCTCAACTATTACGCGGTGGTTGTAAGTTGTAAAAGTAGTAGTAAGCACACCACTTTACTCTCTCTCTCTCTCTTTTGGAAAGTTCCAAAATATCTGTACTTCTACTCTATTGTATAGCCTGTCTTGTTTCAGCAGAGTTGGTGGTGGTGGTGGTGGTAGCGGCGGTAGAGAGTTGTGTGGTAGATTTGGAAAATATTTCACTTATCACATAAAACAGTCTCAGTCCGTCATTCAGTTGCAGTCTGACAGCCGAGCATGTGTGTGTGATTCAGCAGAGTTTTGGCTTGAACAAGCATGCAGAAATTTTCTCTTCTTCTTCTCAACAAGCTCGACTCACGGAATAGGTAAAAGCGTAGNTTCAGCAGAGTTTTTGGCTTGAACAAGCATGCAGAAATTTTCTCTTCTTCTCGACAAGCTCGACTCACGGAATAGGTAAAAGCGTAGCAAGCAAACAACAGCATATTACTACCTATTCAGTACCTACCGCACCGCGCATACAACAACATCCCTGTCTATACACCACACTGTGAGCTCACTGACTGAAGGAATGTTTTGCCAGTCTGCAAAACTAACATACAAGACAGCAGCATGAAAGTGCAAAAAATATATGTTATTTTACCGAAATGTGGATTTTTGCTAGAGTAATCATAAAAAGTGTTGTGTTAAGTTACATTTATTATTTGTAGCAATTGATTCTCTCTTCTCCTCCTCTTTTTTTGGGTTGTTGGTTGGTTGTGCATGCAAGCAATAAAAAAAGTGGGGGGTTTGGCAGAGCAATGTGTTGTTGTCGTTGTTGTTGAGTTTTTGCTGAGGTCACAAAAGAGCTGTATATCTACATACGTACATAATACTTTTTTTTAACGTTTATCTTTCTCGGGTTTATGCACGAGATAGCAAATTATTACTATTACGGTTATTGAAGGTTTTATTGTTTATTGGCGCATTTCAATGTGCATTCCAGAGTGATTGCGTGCCTAGCAAAAAAAAAAAAATCTTCGTCTGGCAGTATAGTAGTGGCGTGGCAGCAAGCAATGCATTATTAAATGCAGGGGAAAAAACAACGCTCCTGATGATGATGTGCGTCCTTTTCTGTTAAAACACACCGCTGATTTTTGTGACAAATAAAAAGTTTTTATGCAACCTTAAAAAATAACATAAAATATATACATACATAATATAATATACTCTGCAGTGTGCATATCTGCATTCTGATTTGACTAATATTTGTACTGCATTCTGTTGTTCAAATAGTAAAGAGCAAACAGTTGTTAAACAATTTAATTGTAGTACTACAGTGGCGAAGATTATTGCCACCTTGTGTGTGCTTCCACTACAAGGAAAACATTCACAGAATAATAATAAAAATATATTTATATATCATGGGACGCTTGTACCCTTCACAGTGAACTATACTCGTTAAATGGTCAACAATCGGTTATTGTTTAAATCTCATCAGCAGAACTTCCTTGTTTATCCAGTGCAACAACAACAATACTTAGCGTTCTTGATGTAATCAGATTGAATTGAAATCTCAATACTTTTTTTACCAGTTATAAAAATATAACATTTTTTTCGGGGAGATGAGTGAGGTCGAGGTGGATGGAGAAAGCAGTGAAGTACATGACTACAACCTAAATGGCGATTACCACGATGGGATCAGGGATCTGCTGACACCACCGACTTCCGTGCACAGCAAGCATTCAACACAGTAAGTAAATTGTATTTATTTAATTTTTTAAAAATTGCATCCAGATTGTTCCCGAAAAACAATTCATTAGCATAATATATTTTATTGCAAAAAAGTTTTTTTTTAAAAACATGTAATTTTTAAAAGACAAGCATATCGTGGCATCAAGTTTAAAGTAAATTTGTTCATTGCATTTGTGTAGAAAAATCGTGATTCTCTATGTGATTGGAATTTTCCATTGCCATTGTTTTGTTCATTGCAATGGGCTACCTTCTGAAACTGAATTATAAATCGTGGCTTCCGAAAAGGAAAAACTTTTGTGATTTTAGAGACTGTTTTAGACAAAGTAAGTCACTAATTTAAATTTTTTTGTCCGCTTAAATGTTGCTTCAAAAGAGACACACAGGTAGAAAGAAGCATTATGTACATACTAGAGACATATATTTTTTTCTCTCTTTTAAAAAATTATAGGTAATGGAAAGAAACGGAAATTCTTTCAAAGAAATATCCACAAGACAAACTTCAACATTCCCGTTGTCGTTATATCAGACGAAAATGGTCAATATTTAGACCCTGAGGGATTTTCGGAGGAATTTGAGACAAGAACGGGACAAACGTTTCCGTAAACGATCAAACAAGCTAGCATGATGGTTGGTATGTAAAGTCGTCGTATTTACAAAGAAAAATGGTGAAGTGGACCATCATCATAATGATCAAGTTTGCTAAACCATTTTATTTGAAGTTATAATATATCTGGTCTTCTTGTGATTAAATACAAAAAAAAACATAAAATGTATTGACGAGCTGACACAATAATAATTTAACTATTTGAAAAAAAAGTTGAACTTATTAACAAGCAAATTTATCATGACAAGGATTATTATTAATAATTATTATTAACTATTATACCTTTTCTTTTGAAAAAAAATTGTTATCGTTCTACCTGCGCGGAAGCAAAAGGGTAAACTACTCATTTGATGATAATAATAATAATCATAATAATTTTTTGAAAAATACTCTCGAATTAAAAAGAAAATGCTGCTGCTGCTGCTAATACAATCAATTTTGCACTTGTACATAATAACATAACATGTTATATATAAGACAGTGCAACTGAACCTTTTCTGGACACTTACACTTTCCCTGTGAAGCAATCATTAAAGTACCAACCAAAAGTCAAGTACGATCATATGACTCAGTGTACGTTTTTGACTAATTTTGACTATTGCAAGTACTTAAAAATATAAGCAAACCAGAATGTAAGGAAAAGAAACTGCATCATATTCTTAATCCACACAAAAAAATAATAAACCCTATTTGAATTGAATTTAAAATCCACATAGTTTAAACATTCAACAACAGAAAGTAGCAAAATATATAAAGAGAAAGTTGTTGAGTTAAAAAGAACCCTCTGTACTGGGGCAATGTGGTAATTCTCAGCAAAAGCAAAATATATTGCAGAGTTCAGTTCAACAACTGGGAAAAGGAACGGGAAAATGTATATCTATTTTTGAAAACGTCATTTTACACATAGTTGTAAAAGTGTCTATATATATATAGATCGTTCATAGTACGTAGTTAACGTATATAAACGTATATAAGGACGCGCGGACGCTGAACCGGGAGAAACGATATGACTTTATTGCTGATGATGATGATGATGATGATAGGGGGTCGTTGAAAACACTTGAAGAAAATTTTCGCTAGCGAAGCAAAAGATTTTATACAGAAGCATGTAATATGCCATAATATGAAAGTGCACTCGTGTGATGATTAAATATATATACATGTATGAAAAATAATAATAATATGTAGTATTTAAGTTGTTTAATTTCTGTTTAATTTTTTTTAGCTTATTTGATTTTCTTTTTAAAATGTAACCTTTCTCTGTAAGAATGAAAGTGAATGTCAAAAAATAATAATAATTATTTTAAAAAACTTGTAATAATAATAGTTCATCTGAAATTACTTTTTATTATTGATAGTTACGAATAATACGTTAATACTCGAAATGTGTAACCTACCAAAATGTTCAAATGTTGCTTGAAAGTCATTATAACATATATGCGATTACTATAGAGTACCAATATATGATGTCATACAAGTTATTAAAAAGTTTGTATAAATAAATAAATGTATGTACATCTACCTATTATGTACAATCTGTAAGATAGAAAGTGTATCTACCTACCTGCCTATACCTATACATACTTTTTTTCGCTGTAGACTTAACTTTTACCGCTCCTTTTATGTCAGTCTTCTTCTTCTTCATCATCTTCTTATAGATAATATGGAATGTGTGTAAGCCTTTCTGCTTCTTTTATACCACACACGTTTTAATAATAAAAAAAATAAAATAAAAAGTGCAATTTTTAGACATTATACTCTTACAAGTTATTCATTCCATTTTTATTCTCTCCTGAGAGTTCTGTCATGATTAACGTCATATCATCTGTCTTTCACTCCACACATGCTCATAAACAAATCATCTCATCGCGTAAGTAGTAATATTATTTTCTTGGCATCAATAACATTTCTCATTTAGCTACTTTGCTTTTAAAAGTCATTTAGATATTTTCGTCTGCTGCTGCTACTGCTGGAGCAAAATAACCACATACATATTTCAAAAGAGAGAAAGAGAGAGAGAACACACAACTAATGCTTTCTTTTATACATATGCCAAAAAGTATATCCACTTTCTACTTTTTTTGTTTCAAGTTCTAAGAAAATTCATGCAGTTTTCAATAACTTTTTTTTCTTGTACCTGCCTGCCATTGCCTGCACTTGTTTTCTACGCTTTTTCTAAAATTAAAGCTGCACTGATAAAAAATATATATATGATGATGACGTTACTTTGACTTACAACCGTATTGTTTCATACAACCAACATACACAATATTTTTTTTATCCATCTGAAAACATTTTGAAAACTTATTACATTCTCAAAATCTCCACGTGCTTCTTTTCTCTTCAATAATAAGCTGCTTAAGTCATTTTTGAAACACGACTACTGCTATACTACCACCATATCTCAACCTTGAATCAGGTTCACTACTATATAGCCATAGTGCACATAAAATAATCTGTTGTAAGTATGTAGCAAACAAGAAGAAACATTGAGCAGCAGCAGCAGTAGCAGCAGACAACTGTTTAAATTATTTATCAGTGCCTTCGCATCTGTGCTCTCACACACAAGAAGACGTACATACTTGCTTACTGACAAGTACAGTGGGTCGGCCGGTCACTGTTGTTTGCAGAGTGGATTTCCCATGCATAAGAAAAGGTAAGTGTTATCTATTAAACATGCTATGTGTCCAGCTCTTTCTTTCTCTTTCTTTGCTTCACTACTATCATTATTATTATTATGCCGCGTTTCTTTCTCGTTCCATGATAGAACCACTTTGCAATCGCACTTACACCTTCGTACTTGTTTCAAGTATGTATACGTTCGTCATCATATCATATCTGTACACACACACGTTTTTCTAAGACAGTTCTACTGCCACGTAGAAAAAGAAGAAGAGAAAAAAGAAGGAATAATGATGAGAACATGTGAAAGCACAAAAAAAAACATTCATGTTGTTGACGACGATGACGATGATGTGTTTCCTGTCTATTTTTAACCGCAGGGCAACGAATGCTGCTACATGCCTATACTGCCAAACAAAAAAACCCGTAATAACTCTTCTATAGTAAAAGTGAAGACAGCCTGGTTATATTGCAAAAATATTGTGTGTACAGCATGTTGTATTGGTACATAAATAATATTCTACTACATCAAAAATAAGTAATAGTATAACCGCGTCTTTCCGCAGCCTTCCTTATTATCTTTCCCGTTGATAGTAATGACCAGAAACGAATGCTGCTACATGCCTATACTGCCAAACAAAAAAAAACCCGTAATAACTCTTCTATAGTAAAAGTGAAGACAGCCTGGTTATATTGCAAAAAAATATTGTGTGTACAGCATGTTGTATTGGTGCATAAATAATATTCTACTACATCAAAAATAAGTAATAGTATAACCGAGTCTTTCCGCAGCCTTCCTTATTATCTTTCCCGTTGATAGTAATGACCAGTTTTTTTCCCATTGCCTCATCATCTGCATGAATCACGCTGAACATCAAAACTTCAAAGGGAAAGTTGATAGCGTACGTCACATATCGTGTGTCGGATACACCAAAACAAGCTTGTGCTATTTGTATGTCAAGCTGCATAATAGAAAAAAAAACTTATATATATAAATACCCGTACTCATCTCTCTCACCATCAGTGCAGCTTCCCAAAAAACTAAAATTGCATTTTCTCGTGATATTATTTTTAAGAATCAGCCAAACAAACCGACTGACACGCAGTAAAGAATGTAATCTCATCTCAAATGATCAAAGACATGTTCGCTTAGTGCAGCTCCCCAAAAAACTAAAATTGCATTTTCTCGTGATATTATTTTTAAGAATCAGCCAAACAAACCGACTGACACGCAGTAAAGAATGTAATCTCATCTCAAATGATCAAAGACAGAGTTCGCTTCTCAGAGAAAAAAGAATGTGCAGCAGCAGCAAGCAGCAAATAAATAGAAAGCTATAATGTAAACTATAATGAGTAGCTTTCCGAAAGTAATACGGCAGTAATGAGAAAAAAAAGAAGAGAGACAAAAAAATATACTATATTATATTACCAGGCAAGTAAAGGCAAAACACAAATACACACGCTATATACTTTAACTGACATGCATACATGGAAGCGACTCTATCCATCTAATTCAACGCAATTTATTCCGTATTGTATGCTCACGTATATCTTTTTTCTCTCTTTCCTCCCAATTTCCAACCAAACGTCTAAAACGACGGCCTTGTTGGTAATTTTAGTCTGTCACTACTACTATTACTACTACTAAGCACACATCGACATTATATATGTATTTTTTAAATTCGGCAACGACGTCTGTGGCAGTTTTGTAAATGTGCAAAAAAAGAAAGAAAGAAAGAAGAAAAAAAAACATCATGCATGTGATATTTTTTTTAATAGGCTGATCCCATGCAAAAAAAAAACTAAAAATTTTTTAAATTCGGCAACGACAACGTCTGTGGCAGTTTTGTAAATGTGCAAAAAAAGAAAGAAAGAAAGAAGAAAAAAAAACATCATGCATGTGATATTTTTTTTAATAGGCTGATCCCATGCAAAAAAAACTAAACTCCCAATAGTAATGTACATTTTTTTCCCTCTCTCCCTCTCCTTGTTCCATCCTGTATGTATGCATATATATGTATGTAATATTATATTACTTATTTTTTATTTCTTTTTAATGTGTTCTAGAGCATAACCTATCTACCTACCTATACCTTGCTTTTTTACTATTACACACAACATGCACGTTGTAAAAAAAGTAAAGTAATGGGTATAGATACCTATTTTTTGTATATATTGCCTAATAGTAAAAGTTTGCAAAATAAAATTTTTTTGCAGTCTAATGCGTAATTTGCAAAAAGAAAAAGTCAAAAGTAGTAATAGAAATGTATAGGCGTTGTTGTACAATGTACATGGTACGTAATAAGCAGCATTGTCCTATTTCTCATGTATAATTACTTGTTTTCAACTTTGTTACATAAAGGGTGTGGGCATTTCCCTTGTGGTGGTGGTAGTAGTAATAGTAGTATATATGCCACCCATATACACGTACTTTGTGTCCTTCTTGCAAATTGCTTGCTTGCTTGCTTTCTTTCTTTCTTTTAGTTTATTGTATGTAATGGGCCACAAAAAAAACTCACAAGCCTTAACTGTCAATACAGAAGCAGCGTTAATAAGTAAAAAGATTATTCTACAAGGGACACAGGAAAACATGCATACATACACACAGCCACGCACAGCGCACCACAAAACGAAAGTTGCACTCATTATCTTTACTCGCTGGTGTGTATTGCCACCATTGTCACTCAATTTTTAGGTTCCATGTAGTTTTTGTGTGCTCTCGTGTGTTGGAGTTGGAACGTGTGCGTCATGAAATACAAAAAGCAATTATTATTATTATTATTGTTATTTCCTCGTTTTCCGGCGCTCTTCAAAAAATCCACACGGTAGACAGAGAGAAGGTGAAAAGTGAAACTGATATAGTCAGATAAAAAAATAAAAAAATAAAACAGAACTTGTTCAAGTGAGCAGAAAATTACGAATGGTATTGTGTACTACTACTCTGTCAAAAGGAATCAAACTGTGATGAATTGCATGGTCTGTGCACATTTTCTTCATCAAGTTTATTTTTCCTGTTTCAAGGATACAGGGTCGTTGTAATATGGTATAAACGAACGTATGGATTTTTTTTTGAAAAAAATAGGAATATAGGCCATGATATACTTACATAGGTAATAATATGTACCTTTTATGTGCTTTTTTGCTGCTGGTGACCTGAAACGTTCAAGTGCCACCACCGTAATAAATTGCCATTTTTATTGTGTCGACTATTTTACAGGTTTTAAAATAAAAATTGCGCAGTTTACTGGGAAAAAAATGGAGCACGATAATAATAATAATAATCCATACGAAGTGCGCCAGTGTAAGGAGCTAGGCAGGTACTTGGTCGCTGCTCGAGATATTGAGCCACGAGAAATCATTATTCAGGAAGATCCTCTCGTGTCGGGACCTACGGATCGAGGTCCAAAAGACATTCCAGTGTGTCTAGGATGCTGCTGTGTTATGTTCGATGAACCCACGAAACGATGCTCAACCTGCCATTGGCCTGTTTGCTGTGACGCTTGTGAAAAGGTACATACCTACATACAATGCACACATGGAGAAATTTTCGTGTGTGTGTTGAAAATTTTTTTTAAAAAAGTAGTTCGTTTTTAGAAAGAAAAACTATGACGCGCGGGCAGGCAGGCGCTTGCTTGTCGGCAAATATTTGAGTATCCATATTTAATACGCGAATATTTATGCAGAACCAAAACTTAGCAAGTAATATTTATTATCATTATTATTTTTTCAAAGTCATGAGCATACACACAAACACAGCTTCCATTTTTTTATTATTAGTTGTAAAAAAACGCACGATATTTTTCTGTTCCATATTCTTGGAATTATGTGCTTACATTATTTTTTGTATCAGAAAAAAATTACTTGTTTTCCATAATTTTTGTTTCTTTTGTTTTTACAGCTGCCCCTGCATGCTTCTAATGAATGCCAGATATTCCATAAAAATCGGGTTCTGTATCCTCCGCCATATGGATGGCCAAATTTAAGCAAATCCATTGTTATACTCAGGTGTCTTCTGCTAAAGACGAAAAATCCGTGCAAGTGGGAGCTGCTCATGAACATGTCAGACAACAAAGAGATTCGACAAGGCAAGCCAAGCTGCATAAATTCCGACAAAAAGATTTTGGAAAACTTTGCAAAGTTTATGCCCGCACACGACGACGATGATCATGATGATGGTGACGGCAGCAGCAGCAGCAACGGCGGCGGCGGTATCTGCTGTGGAAAATTGGTCGGCAGTAAAAGTGCTTCTGTAAACGACGCGGAGAAGAAGAAGAAGGGATTTTTGCAAGAGGAAGTGATTCGAATCAGTGGTATTATAGATACAAATGCTCATGCATTCCCTTTGAGTATTAACGGGCGTTCCACGTACGTAAAGCCCCGGCTCTCTTTTTATACACTTTTTTTAGTTTATTTTATTTTCTGATATTTTCATAACATCACAAAAAAATATACCCGACTGCCGCCGCTACTACTATACTTGTTATATAATTTGTTATAAACAAATAATAATGTGCAATTTATATCCTTGTTTTTCTTTTCTATATTTTCATCTCTGGTTTTGTCGTCCTTTTTTTATTTGACGGGGAACACGCCAGATTTGTCTGTAACCTCTACAGCAAGACAAGCCTGCTGGCTCACTCATGCAAGCCAGTCGCCTCGTGGAGTCCCCCTGCCGACAAATCTCTTTCCAGCCTGACGCTCACCATTCGTGCCAATGTTCCTATTGCAAAAGGCACCATGATCTCGGTGGCTTACGATGACGGACAACTTTTAGTTTGCACGCTTAAACGGCTTGTGCCTAATGAGATCAATGGGATGTTCGTTTGTCACTGTGAGCGGTGTTTGGACCCCACCGAGCTGGGTACCTACATTGGGGCAGTGAAGTGTCCCTCGTGCCCGAAAGGCTATCTCTTACCAATTGATCCGGTGGACCTTTTCTCAAGTTGGAAATGTGATAATGGTGGTGGTGGTGAGACAAAGAAGCGACAGAGAAACAATAATAATAATAATAAAAATGATGATCATGAGCATGTCGTTGAAACCGGTGAAAGTGGCACCAATAATAATAACATTATTACTGCCGGCGTAGTAGCCGGTGAGCTTGTTCCTTCCATTTCTTTAAATGTTGATGATAATGATGATGCCAACTGCGATTGCAAAGCAAACAGTAAAACTGCCACCGCTGCTGGAACCACTGACGACGACGACGAAGAAGAAGGCGACGACGACGACGACGAGAGGAAGCAAGGCAGCGGAAATTGCAGTGAAATTTTAGATGACGAAAGCGTTGTGGAAATCATTGAGGAAGCAGAGTCATTATGTGGCTACACAAGACTCCATCTCGGCCCAGCAGCAGACCCACCGCAAAGCTCAGAGGAGAAGGCACAACAAGAGGAGCGTCTCTCGCTGCTCCAAGAGTTTGAGAGAGAGTACAGCGGAGTGATTCTCCACCCGAGCCACTACATTTTGCAAGAGGTAAATGTGCGAATTCTCAGAGGAACCTATGGAACAGGACTCAGCTCTCTGTCAGACTCTGATTTAATCCAGTATCTGGAGCGGTGCGAGCGGCTACTAGAGATTGCCAATGTGTTGACTCCAGGCTTTTGTGAGTACAGAGGTAAGTCAGAGAGAAAAAGAGAGAACTATTATATCGCGTTGAAGAAACGCCATGTCTTTGTATGTGTGCTTAGGGCTGAGACTACTATTATTATTATGCAACGTGATGTAATAGAGCAGAAAAAAAGGGAAAAGAACACACACAACGAGGAGAAAAGGGATGTGTTATTTCTCTCTAGAAGAAGTACTACGGATGGAGAGTTTATTATTGTGTTACTGTATAATTCAACCTCAATGTCGTTCTCTTAATACTACCACTAGTACGAACAGCAAGCATGATATCGTCATTCTACCTTTCTCTCGGCAGTTTTCCTCATACCACCACCACCACCACCCAGTTTATCATTTAATAGGAATATATTACTTGGGTTTTGGATCTCATGTAATAAAATTTAAGGAAATATTTATAGAACGAGATAAAAGTCATTTTCTTGAGAAGAGAAGAAATGTTGAGAGTATTTCATCATCATCCATGGTCGTCGTCATACAATCCTGGGATAAATAATGTTGTTCGTAGTAAGTAGTGGTGGCTGCGAGAGTATATCATATGTAGTAGGCTAGCAGTTTGGTAGAGCACGGAGTAAAAAAATCTTTATATCAACTTATATTTTTATTGCATTTTTTTCTTTCTCTTTTGCCTTTTATTCCTTGTTCTTGTTCTTCTCCTTCTTGTGCGACAGCTTTCTTACAGTTCCACTTTTCCCAAGGACTTTTGTCCCTGGAAAGAAGAAAAGGGGAGAGGATGGAGAAGCAGCAGCAGCAGCAACAACAACGCAATAACAACAAAGGCACTATAGGGAAAGAGGAAACATGTCGTGGAGGAGAAAAGGAGGATGATGTTGGTGGTGGTGGTGGTGCTAGTGCTGGGGCTGGTGAAGCAACCAAATTGAAACAAGAGTCGACCGATGATGTTACTGCTTCTCCTGATGATGATGATGACGATGATAATCTAAATAGCAATCATGATGATGGTGATGACGACGTCTTTTCTAGGAAAAGGAGAAAGGAGAAAAATTGCCATGCAAAATATGACGACTCGGAAAAAAACTTGGAACTGCTGATGGAAATGTTAACTTTTTTATTGGTTTTCTTCCGAGAGATAAGCTCAGAGCATAAACTGCTGGAGCCCATTGCCGACACGCTAGAAGACACGGAAGCGGAGTTGGGAAAGTTTAAAAGGATTACTGGTGACGTTCATAGTACTACTGAAGATACTGCTGGAGTAGTAGATAGTTTGAATATAATAAAATGAAATAATAAAAAAAATATTGGAAAATTGGGTGCTATTGAAGATTGAAAAATAAAGATTACCTATGTTATGAGATTTTCTATTATTACCAAATAAAATGGGCTTGTATTATGAACACATATTATGTACCTTTATAAAAGTTGAAATTTACATACTTACTTTGCTATGCCATGTTGTATGTGTATGATTTTTGCGATGAAATGTCATAACTTTTTTTTATTTGACTTTGTGATGTACATGTACGCAATCTTGCCGTCGTCAGTAAGTAAAGTCAATATAGCTAAAGGTCAAATGCAAATTTGTATGACCACAACTTAACTACTTGTTTTAGTCTTTCACAGACAGCCTTATATTCATGCTACTCTACTGACTAGCACTACCACTAATTCAATAACATTTTCTCAAGTCGGCATTGAGATAATCAGCATTTATTTACACAAAAACTTTAGGGCAGCACACACGTGTCTAAAAATATACACAAAAAAGAGACAAGAGCTAAAGCTATGTTACTGGCAAGTATGCCAGTGTGTAACATGAGGATAGGATGATGATGATGATAGCAGCAGCATCTTGTAATGAGGCTGCTGTTGTTTGGCACTGGGACAAATGAAGATTTTTTTCTCTCAAGAAGAAAAAAAATGGGGACAGTGGGTGAAACATGCAAGCAAACATAACTTTGTTTCTGCACATTTTTACGTAGCCAAAATTTTTTGCTTATTGGATGTCAGTAGGAAAAGCGAAGCTTAAGATCATTTTGGGAGCCGAGATCTGACTGTTGCATCAACGATGTAAGTAATGGAGTAAAAAAAATATCAGAAAAGTGCATTTTTGTGCAGTACAGATAAGTTGCCAAGTCTGAACAACTCAGTGACATCCATCCATCTATTCATGAGTACACCGTTACTCATAATAAACTTTTGGTTTCTAAAAAAACTATTATAGAATAACCTACATTTCACCTTTTAACCTGAAGTGTAACGCCACTGCACTGCTTACTAGTTTGTGCGCTCGTCCATTCAAGGTAAGAATAGCTAAAAAATATAATAATAAAATAGTAGTGTTCAATATCCCGTAAAAAGAAGAAAAGTTATCAAAGGAAAGAGTGAAATATTTTTTTGCATGGCTTGTTCATTAAAAAGGGCTGAAAGTGAAAATTTTTGCTGGCAGGTTGCACAGATTTTGCTTTTGAGAGAAGCATCACTTGAATAAATATGCGTTCCATCATCACCACGTCGTCCTTTGTACCATTTCTGCTATTAGCAGCTCTAGCCATCACATTAATTCACACTTGTGAGGGTGCAGAGGCTCCGAAAGGCTCCCAAACATGGGGTCAGCCATGCAACTCAAGTGCCTCTTTGCAGGATGATCCGTCAACCCGTTGATGACACGTCGAGACGACTTAGCTGTGATATGAAAAGTAGAACGTGCAAGTGTCATCATGAGGACCGGGACATCCACGTTTCCAAAGCGGATAGATGTGAAACTCAAGTGGGAAAGTTTTGCTCTTCCTCGGACACTTTCCCAACAATTTGTATCAAGAACGCCGTTTGTGACGCGGCCACCAACTTTTGCCGCTGTAAACCAGGAGCGGTGGAACGGAACGGAGGAATGGTATGTGAAATGGAAGAGGAAGATGATTCCAATTCTGCCGTTATCACCACCACCACCACCAGCACCACCTCACAAGTGGCAATTACCATTTTCGCCATTGTTGCTGGAACTTGGATATTTTAGAATTATTATTATTACGTAATTTTGTTCGAGAAAAGGGAGAAGCAGGCAGGAAAATGATGATGATGATGATGATGATGTACACGAGAAGAATATTATGTGATAATCCAACCATGTAAGTAAGTATACCGGGATAAAAAAAAATCTGTGTTCTATATCATCATTGAAAAAAATTTATATATACTACACACATCTTATGCAATTTGTTTGGATAAAAAAAAAGTTTCACGTGTCTTGTAAAATTTATTATATGTCATGCTGTGTATATGTACACACATGATATTCGATAACAATAATAATGCCGATGCTAACAGTAATGCAATAATAAAAAAAATTGTTTTCTTTTTGTATTCAGGCATAAAACTGGATTTTGTGATGATGACAAAACTTTTTTTTTTATTATTTATTATTTATTTATTGTTTAACATCTTTTTACTCTCTCTCGTCTTGTTCAATATAATATAGTACAGTTTTTATCGTATATATAATATATATATGAATATATATATAGACATGCATATATATACTCAGGATGGGCAAAAGCAGCACTTTTTATATACCTATTCCGCTCTATTTCTGACCTTCAAGATACATTGACTTCAACTCCCTTCTCAAAATTTTTCCTGAAGCGGCTTTAGGTATTGCCTCTACAAACTCAACTCCACCGGAAAGTTGTTTATGAGCTGATAGTTTGTCTTTGAGAAAATCTGCAATCTCCTTCTCTGAAACTGTTTCAGACCTTTTGACTACAAATGCTCGGGGAGCTTCTCCAGAGTCTGAGTGAGGAACTCCTACGACGGCCACATCAGCCACGCCAGGATGAAGTCGTAGAGATGCCTCTAATTCTGAAGGCGATACCTACACACACAAAAATAATAAATATAATAATATAGTATTATTATTATAAGCAATGTTATTGCAGCGTTATTTTATTCCAAATGACAGAATATACATAGAAGAAGGAGAAGGAGAAAAGAAGAAGTACAAAGAAGAAGGAATAATAATAATAAATATGTATTTTCATATTCATTTTTTTTTTGTCAAAACCCACTTATCAGTGATGCGTGTGTATATATAAAGGATTTGCATTTTGCATACAACAGAAAACATGCTTTGTTAGTGGCATTCTTAGAAAACACGACGACGAAGAAGAAGGGAGAAGGGAACAGGGTATCAATAAAACGAATATATGTGAAAGCTCTCTTTTTGTTTTCTCTTTTTCTCTTTCCTTCACTCAAAATTCGAAAACAACTTTACGTCATTGTCTAGTATTATTTTTAGTTTGAAGCCTCAACTCTACTGCGTTCCAGCATTTTCAAAAGAAGAAGGAGAAGGAGAATAAGCGTCACAAGAATTGCTGCTAATGCTTATTTCACTCAACTTTATTTTTAAAAGGAAATATAAATACGCAGTAGTAGTAGTAGAAAAGAATCAGGATGGTTGCATGTATGCATAGGCATGTGTTTGCTTTTTGAGTATTCATCATATTTTATTTATGTGTGTGTGTATATTTTTGGTTTGTTCTGTTGTGTCTACAATACCTG
>JAHZMT010001500.1:0-14502 GCA_027743785.1 Sinhomidia bicolor
TACAACCTCAAGTGTGTTGTGGAGTGTAAGCAAGTATGATGCTTTTCATAAGCCATTTTGTGTCGCAAGTTTACTGGATTTGTTGGATAGTATTAAAGTACAGTACAGATTAGTATCGTATTTAAAAACTCGTATCAAAGATACTATGACACGTATTAGCAAGATTTTTTACTCTTTTAGGAGCAAATAATTATGAATGATCATCAAGGAAAGGAGGAATGTATGCAGCTGGCTCTTGCGCTTCAGTCAGTAGTCTGCTGGCTTCTGTCCTGCATGTACTCTTCTTTGGAAACTTTATCAGACTTAATTTCAGACTTTCCTGCTGAGGCAGAAGATTCTAAAATCGTTTTGAAGTGTCGCAATTTGATTGATTACTTTCTAAGCGATCCCTATCTTTTCAACTTGGTTCAAGTTGCTAACAAGGAAGATGAAGGTAAAAGATTATTTGACGGTAAAAATTACTTTTATGTTATCGGTAAAATTTACTGATTTCGTGTGTAGAAAGTCGAATTTAAATTTTTAATATTCCTTATATTATTTTCGGTAGAATCCTTTTTGAAAATTCAGAGAATGAGCAAAGAGGTGGATACGTTTGTAGAGGGACACCATCAAAAAGATATTTCTCATGTTAGAATGTTGATTGACAAATTAAGCACCGCTAAAATCCCTAAATCATCTTCAAAGGTTTTTCCCTTGCTTAAAACCTATGATGGATTTCAAATGAAAATAGGAAATCCTTCGATCCAAGCTATAATTATGAAGGCTGTACTACTAAAGTCATCCCAAGATATTCCATGTATTGTTTCGGAGCTAGTTCTCGTTAAAACACTTCAAGTAAGCATGTTTAAATAATTAATCAGTCAGGGGAAACTTTACAATATTTTTATAAAATTGCGCATATAAATATTTATTTTTATTGCAGAATGTCGACATTGTCAACTTTTACTCCGAAGTTCTCCACTCTTGTCTTATGGGTCTGGTGGATGCGTTTGGAAACAAGGAGCACGAACTTAATTTTGTAGGGTTTACATTTCTTCAGCTATCGTCATTAATGAACTCACTCCGAGAAAAGCTAGCTGACAGTGGTGATTCTTTTGTGAAAGGTGTGGAAGTGTTTGTAATGAATGAATCAAGTCTTAACATGGCAGACGCTAAGCTACACTGTTGCACCTTTGAGTTTATGCTCAACTCGTTCATGAAAATTGGGTTGATTAAAGACACCGATAAAAGCAATCTGTTGAAATTGTAAGTTTATAGCAAACGTAAATAATAGCTTACACTTGATAATTATCCGTGCTATCAAAGTAATTATTGCTTTATTTACTAGACGAGCATCCAAAGCACCTGCATTTGCCAAGCTAAACTCAGGAACTCCCCCGGTCATTGTCCGAGCAGAAACTACGTTAAATCCTTTGCTGAAAACACTAGAAGGGGATTTTCAGAAAAACCAGGACTCTATTCTTGGGGTTTTGTGCGATGTAATTTCCAACAATGATAAGACGTTCAACGTAATTTTAACTGCAGCAGCAACCACAGGAAAACTACAGCAATTAACTGGGAAATTAATTCGTCTTAATCAAATGAGTCGCCAAGTGAGTGGCGAAGTTTCAAAAGCTGCAAACACTCGAGCTATGATATTTGATCTTTCTTTCCTGATGCTCTGCTATGTTGTGCAACACCATGGCCAAAAGGCGTTAAGTACAGACGAGCAAGACTCATTTTTTGAAGAATGGTACAAAGATTGCATGGTTGAAAATCATGTCGCAAAAAATCCTGACACCATTCTAAACCGTTGTGAGCCGAACAAAGTGGATTTGCTGCTAAATCAATATATTCAAGGAGATGCGGAGCTCAAAACAAGCTTGGTATTTTGGCACGAATTATGCGTGAATTCTGTCGGAGTGATAAGGGAAATACTTACAGCCTGGGAGGCAGACAGTATAGCATGGGCAGATGTAAAAAGGGTATTAGATGTGTTTCGGTCAAAGATTTGTTCCCTTCCAGTTTGCATTTCAGCTTGGCTTTGTGCACATGTTCAAGTTACTCCTGAAGAGAAATGTGAAAAAGCTAGAGAAATTCTTAATTACCTTTCAAAACCGTCCATGTCTTTTGACAGTCAAGATCATTTTAAGGAGAGAAGCGCACTCATGTCGCAAATTATTTCAAGAATGATGAATTGTCTTCAATCTAGCGATAAAATGTCTCCAGCTAATTCTCCGAGTTTATAGTAAGTTTTCTGATTGTAGACTACAGTTTGTAGTGTATTATATTATTACGACTACTATGATATGGTGTTTTAATTATCCCTTATGTTATATTTCATTTTTTAGTAATTTTGAAAGCAAACCTGTAGCAGAACTTTACAAGCAGTGTTGGGCATGCATCAATAAACGTGGACTGATTGATGTTGAGACCACTCTTAATTTACAGTACTTGTTGCAAATGAATGGACCTCATTTTTTTGTACAAAATCTTGTTGAGGTTAATATTTTTGTTAGTTTGAAAATCCACTAGATTGGTTGAGCACTTTGACAAACTCATTTATTTTCTTCTACTTTTAGGAAATGCTTCGCCTACAGCATTCGAAGGAGCTGGGTCAACGAAGTGATCTGCTTTTTGGTGTTTTTCACTATGACTTAAAAAATTGTGTTCCAGCATTAGTGAGAGTCATTATTCCCACGGTGCTTCAATTTTGGACAAAGTAAGAAATTCATTGACATAATCAATTAATCGTCGACCTTATTTTCCAAGTTGAATCCTTCATTTTTATTATATTTTGTATCAGTGACTCTTCCCTTATGGAACCTCAAATCAAGGCACTTGTCTCACTCACAGTTGATTGTGTCTTGTCGTACTATTACCATGCTACTGCACGTAAAATCAAGGAAGAACTGCAGGACGATAATGATTTGGAACCACAAGCGAAACGAAGAAAATTTCTCGATGCGCCCGTTTCCCAAAAAGAGGTTGGTGCAACCATCTTTTTTCCTCACGAATAACTCATGCAAATATAGAGAGCCGTAATATTAAGTAACTTTTAATAATTTTATTTTACAGAATTTAGTTGATCTAAATCAAATGCTAAAAGAATTATACGACGAATTTCAAAAGCTGCTACAAAGTGTATCAGAAGCAACTCCAACCGTCGTGTTTATTCTCCAGTTTCTGGAACATTTATCCATGAAAACACCAACTCTCACTTTACTTACGTCATTACCTTCTCAAGTGGTTTCAAAACTGACTGCATTGCTGTCAGATGACTTGAATCCCGACACACTTATTGGCCTTTTTTGTTTGACCAACAAATCAAGTCGCTTGAATTGCGCACAGGCCCTGTGCCGTCTCAAGCATCAGCGCTACGCCAATGAACATTATGAACCTAGACAAAGATCTTTTTCGCCTGCTCCAGGAAGTTAAGGAAAATCTCGTGGACGAATATTACAATTCAAACACAATAATATAGTGTAGTGTATGGGTATATTTATATTATAGTAATTATTATTCTTGTTAGCTATTTATGCTTTTCGTTTTAAAGTTGTGCATTTTATTTTATGGCAATTTATTATTTGTACAAGTATATAAAACGTTTGTTTTGTTATATATTATTATTACTGTGTATATATAATAAAACGGAATGATAGTCGTAACTTTCCTTGGGGTACTTTTATTAAATAATCATGTGTGCTTTAGTATTAGGGTAGTACAGTGTACTGTTGGATCTCTCCTCAAGAAGGTCCTCTACGTAGTTATGACTGGCATACATGGGTAAGCTGAGACGGTGAAACTTTAAAAAGTTGAGTAGTTTCTCCTCCACAATATCCTTCAGTTGAGAACTACGCCACACACTCCGGATAATGTTGGGGTCCATTTGCAACTGCAACAAATCAAAATGCGCATTATGTTGTACAACAAAAAGTAGTTTTGCCCATACCAGTTTAAAAATAAACTGCAGGAAGTAGTTATGTTAGCTCACTGCTTCTGGATTATCCAAGTTTTCAATGAAATCGCGAATAAATTCAACAAGCTTTACTCCAGAACCGATATTCTGTGAAAGAATCACAAGCAAGATTAGTATAAGCAATAGATTTAATGTCGCACTTTGCACTGCAAGTTGTATTTTTTATGCAATAAATCTGTTCTCACGTGTTCTCTGTAAAGATCACTCAATTCGTTCATAAATTTATCCCATTCATCAATGCAGAACACGCTAAACCAAGACTGCTGGAAGTGTTTGTACAAACAGGTTGTTTCTCCAGATTCCAACCTTTCCATCATTTTATTCAACATCGTTTCATGCTGACCATAGAGTGCAGCCATGTTTGAAAATGAAAACGGCTAATGAAGCAAAGACAATAATAAATTCGCATTTCATTTGAATTAATTAAACTTGAAAATGATCTTGTAAAATTAACGGAAGAGAATTGCATCAAATTCCTCACCGTTTTTGACATGCACTCCAAACTGACAATCCTCTGCCTATCATCTAATCTTAATTTGAAAAATCTTTGCTCCGTATCTTCTTCAAACTTCACTGAGCCAGTCACAACTTCCGTTGTACACTCACAGCTTTCTTCACAAGACGAACCGTCAAAATCTACACATCTTGAGTGATTGCCTGGACTCCTCAAGTAAAGATAATGCCAATTTCCCAACAGCTTTACACCACGAATCAGTGGCCTTTTGAATTTGATCACATTGAAGTCATCAAGTTTCCCATGACTGCTCCCTTCAGTTCCCGTTGACTCTAACAGATAATCTGCCAGCTTTGACCCAATCTCCTCACTTTGGTAATATACATGATTCTGATTATCTGCCAATAGAATTTTCTGATAAGTTGCTGCAGGACCACACGCATAAATGTTGTGATCGTTGGTACGAAAACCGGCATCAATGACAATGCCATCCTGGTAAAGTAAATAGGCTTCCGACAGTGCTATGAAAAAATTTCAATAAGCAATTTTTATCGTTACTATCTAATGAAAGGAAAATAATGAATGAAGAAGAATTTTTGGATATCAACCTGATACAATCAAGTCGTCCACTCGTCTATAACGGTAGCAGAATAGAGCAAAAGTGGAAAATGAAATGTGTGCATCTCTCTCGGTCAGTGACTTGAAATGTGTTCGTTTCACCAAACGCGAAAGTGAACATGTTTCCCAGTGGCTAAATTCATAATTGTTGACAATGCCCACTCCCAACGATTTCATCTCCTGTTCGATGGGATTGCCCACTTTACTCGAAAGAATATACCCAGTTTTCCGTTCCCATTCCACGTCTTTTTCCGGAGTGTGTATAAGCACTATTTTATCAGAGGGAATGCCGGCAGCCAAAAGAGCTTTTACGCAGCAAAATGTGGGTAGACCTCCTCCAAAGATTAAGGCTTTCTCTGGGGCAAGATGAGAATCATTCAAAAATCAGAAATTACTTGATAAACACATTTATGGGAAAGTTAGTTTTTAACAGTACTCTTTTTCATAAATGGTCGATATTTCTTGAGAAATTCTAGCGCAATATTTGCCTCTACTTCGTTATTAATCATGAATACATTTTTGGGTTTGGGTGTATCTCGACTGCATTGTACAACAAAAATGCAAAGAATATATAAATGTAAACTTTTCACAAACAAGTTATAAAAACAACTTAATGTTGTGTGTTCTCACATAAATTTCAAATCCTTTGTGTCCTGTAATTCATGCGTGGCTGTATTCTTTTTAAACGCCATAAAGTTTGGATCATTAATCTCCGACTCTGGACAATCCAGCCTTTGAAACTGCTGTCCTGGCGCAAGCACCAGCTTGTCGTAAGGAACAACGTACTCAGAGTCAACCACCACATATTTCTCATCTCTCACAATACTCGTTACTCTTCCAATAACCACTTGTGTCCACAAATGTATTCCTGTTCGCTGCACCCACTCCGCATCACTATCATAGCTCATCTTTGTACCTCCATTTCTCACGGCAAAAAACTCATTCCGAACCGGATCATAAGGCAAGGTGCCCGGTAGTCCGTAAGGATCAATTACCGTTAAATACTTGAAACTTCGGTACGTACTTGAAATCAATCTCTCCAGACAACTTATTGTGGTTGTGCTAGCACCTACAAATACCAACCGCTTGGTCAACGTTATTTTAGGCTCTAGCACAAACTTTTTAGAAAAGTGTATCAGCGCATATGGGTCCCTCATATCCTGCACGTAAAGTGGTGGCTGTCTTTCATCATCATAAAGATCCGTTAACCCCAGGTCATCGTAGTGTATTCTTTTACGGGGCATGAGAGGCACCCAGTCCTCCATGTTATTTATGACGGACTGGTGGTTTAAAACTTCATTTTTCACGTAGTCAGGATACACTCTGTGAAACAGACACTGCCTTTTATCCAACCGCATTACCTCTTTCAGAAACAGTTTTGAATGTCTTTGGAACAAGGGATTTATAATCATATGGTGGAGATATCCATGGGCAGTGTACACATCATGAGCGCCAAAATATGTATGTTTTTCCAAATCATAATTCACCGTGTACTTGAGCACTTCCCTTTCTGTGCTGACCATTGCCAAACCAATAATTGGGGCATTCTCGTAATTTTTTACCTCTGCAACGTAGCAAGACATTTTAACTGGATTTTCATCTACTGTTTTCTTACTGCTACTAGATTTGTTAATTGCGTGGAGAAAATTGCCGTAAATCTTCTCCTTGGCCAAGAGACTACTTAGGAATTCTTTCATTTGGCTCATATCCTTTCCTTTTGCTTTTCGCACTCGGAGTTTTGCTGTTATAGCCACCTTGTGAAGGATGAATAGGTCGCGGGGATAACTTGACTCTACTCGAGGAACTACCCTAATAAAATTTTGCAGCCACGCAGGTTCCCTGACATTTCCGCCAACAGGCACTGTTACTATCAAATACTCTTTGTTGGGGAAAGGTTTGAAAATGTCTCGGAATAGGTCCATATGCCGAAGCATGTGCTTCTTGTTCATGTTGAACATTTTAACGGCAAGAGCATTAGGAATTCCATAAAAGGCTGATTTCTTTTTTACGCCACCCTCTTCAATGTCCATCTTTCTTTGGAATGGGTATCGAGATTCATCTGGAAGTAATGCAGAAATATATTTTAAAAGACTTCCACTTGTTAGAACATGGGCTTCTTCAATGGAATCCATGTCAGCAGGAGTAAGCATTTCTTTTGCCTGTTCTGGAGTCAATCCTTCTTCCTGAATCATGTTGTAAACGTCCCAAACCTTTTTGAACAATTCCACTTTTTGATCAAAATTTCTCGGTGGAATACGCTTGCCTACGTATAGCGTGTCCTCAGAAATTCTTCTTCGCACTTCTGGTGACATTTGTTGAAGTAACGCAATGCTCTGTTCGTTAAATACAGTTTTTGGTTGTCCTAAAGTTTTGGAAATATTCATTGATAAGCCCTGCTGCTGCATCATTAAATTTTGCTGTTCTGTCTCATCCTCCACAGCTTCACTCAGGTAACCCCCAATGTCAGAATCTACAGGGCTTACACTATCCTGGCCTATTGATTTTCTCTTTGGTGCTACCGAGGAAGACACATGTGCAGCATTGTTTGAATCCGTCTCCCCAACAGTAACCGGTGCAACAGCCAATTGGTCTGATGGTTGTGCAGCCGAACCCGTACCACCACCTGCTGGATCACCTGAAAAGGGAACAACGTCAAAGGTTTCTACTTCTCCTCCATCCCCAACTACATCTTCCCCAGCATGTTCCTCTGCTTCTGTTTCAATATACGACTCGTCCACTTGTATTACCGATACTGGTAATGGCGATACCATTAGACCTCTCGCTCTAGTCTCCTCATTTCCCTCTGAACCACCTTCCTCGCCATCTTCCTCTTCCATCGAAATTATCGTGTGAATCATTTCCTCGCTGGTTTCCTCTCCCCCTTCAAATGCCAACCCTTCTGAGCCAGTGCGTGGCCCCATAAGCATTTGGCTTTCCGAAGGCATTACAAGATCATCCCCGTCAATCACCTCGATGAAAATGGTCCTTTCTACTAGATGACCCGCTCATCGTTATTGTAGGTCTGCTTCCTGAAACGGTCAAGCTAACATTGTCTTCATCTTCCAAAGGAATTCGCTTCCTCAATCCGTACATAATGATGTCTTCACTCACTTTGGTTGTAAACTGATGAGGTTTCGAAGACTTTTCATCCAAAGCCTTTTCATGCATTGAGCTGTCATCATCACTAAGTCCACCATCCGCCATGCTAAATTCTTTTATCAGTTCAATGTCATACGGCGGACGGGCTGCCTCTTGTCGTTTAATTAGCACTTGTCCCTTTTGTGTCTGCCTCATGTAAAAACTTTGCTCCGCCTCTTCAAAAAGTTTTCCAAAGTTTACGTCATCCATCACACTTCTCATTCGATCATCATCCATATAAATTCGATCTCTGTTGTGGGGTTTCCGAAGACCATGAAAAGGTTCCAGGTGAAAGTAGCCATTCAACAGATCATAATCCAAATCCGCAGAAACCGAAATGATACCTGTAGCTTCTCCCTTCCACTCTGCAACCATGCTTTGGTTGCTCTTTTCTGACATGGCGATAATATCACTGAGATTTGACTTGCCAAAGTGTTGCTCCATCAGTGAAGTTTGAAGCGGCAAAAGTGGCACCAGGTCATCTAGATCATGTTCCCTTCCTTCTCGAACTAACAAGTGTGGCATCAAAAGATCCTTTTTGTAAAGAATCATTTTTCTCTTTTCACGGTGGTGACCCAGAGATATTTCCACTTCCTTCACAAGTGGGGAGAATATATACGACCTGTTGTAGTTTAGTGTGGGCATTTCCACAACAATGTATTCAATATGAATGGAAGATGAGAAAGTGTGTGATATGATTTCGGTGAGACAAACATCTTCAGCAACTTCCGGATTACACACAAAACATCGCATGTGTAGAGTGTTGATGGGAGCCATTGACTTTATGTGGAATTTCTTGGCAAGTTTTACTAGTTCAGTGTTCGCAGGCTTGTCATCGAAAAAGGCAGCGGCTACAAGACGATCCGACTCAATTACGTCAAAAACAGCCAAAGAAAAGCAACACGTCTCGCTGACCAGAATAGACAAAGAACGAATATGTATATAACGCCATCTGTGCAATAATTTAATTGCATAAAGTGTGCTTTTCAGCAGACATACTAAAGAATAAGAGGGTCTTCAAAGTGGAACTGACTGTAGTCCTCATCTTTAAGAAGATTTCGAATGGCCCTAATATCATCCGCTTCTATTTTCCGAGCTATATATTCGTGAAGATCTGTCATTTCATATAAAGTATTATTGATTCCATCTTCATCGTCATCGTCAGGGACTGAGCCAGCGAGACCAGATGCAAGTCCAGGTTCTCGACCAGAGTCAAGAGAGCCTCCATGGGAAAACATATAGTCCATTGTTTTAAAATAAGAAAAGTAGTTTTCTTACAACACTGAAATCAGATTTAAATAATACGATTACTTTCTAGAAAATATCTCAATTTTCTTGTCAGATTTTTGGGATTTTTCACATTTCTAAAAGTGCGATTTATAATTTAGCATTCCACCCTACTCACTCAACCTAGGAAACGTTAGTATTTACAACCTATGCGAATGTGGTACAAGCTAAATTTTTGAGACGAAAGAGTTTATTAATATGAAACTTTAAAAAGGAAATGAACATGGAAAGGAATCATAACAAATCAAAAAAGAACAATAAATCATAAATAAAAAATTTCATCAAGTGGTGTAGTTGTTGGTAGGGTTCCAAGAATACTACATGCATTTCACACGTTGAATGGCAAGTGAGATGCGTTGTACTAAATAATAACGAGAACGATTATCAAAGATTAAATTAAAGATTTAATGAGTTTGGTCAGACGTGTCATAAACCTTTTTAGGGATATTTGCAGCAAAAAATTGAAAAAATGACATACAAAAAGCAACACAATAACACAAACAACAATAATTAAATTAACTGTCAACAATTTTTTCTAGGTCGTTGACCATCTGGGAGGCAGCATGAGCATGACATTTTATATTGTGCAGGGTGCGGTACAGAAATGGTAGTTTTATCGTGCTCGTTGGAATAGTTTATATTGTTTGTAGAAACGTTATTTTGTTTATGGTTATGATTATACGAAGCATATCATATCGCCACTTCGCCAAAGATAGTTAGAAATTAATAAATTATTTAAACGTACGAATCAGTAAACAATGCAGTTAATGATTATTAGAATAGGTACTTAACTAACGTCATAGAATTCAACGATTTCTTTATGTGCTTTATACAACTTTTAAAATTTGACTGTAAACACTGAACAGGCTGCACGTAGTTGCAGTAGCTCTAGAAAATTAACCGAAGGTGGAGTAATTTTTATTTCTATTTATACAATATAGTTTTAGAAATAACTTTGAAAAATATAGTTTTATGATATTTAACTCTGCCGATTGACTAAACCGATTGACTTGCGATGCGAAACATTTGTCTTCTTCACACGTCAAAAACAGTTTACATATGTATTACATAGAATTTCTTATCTACTGTGCATTTATTTTAAAATTATTCTTAAATCCTAAAAAGACAATAAACTGGTATGATAAAAACGCTTACAGCTTTACAGGTAGTAATTAACAGTGTCCTGTGTACAGGAACATGGAAAAAGCAAGCATGTTTTGTGCGGATATAATTTATCAGTTATTTATTTGGATATTGATTATTAACTTGCAATAGCAGAAAACAAAGGGCACAACATTTTTTGAATTGGTGTATCGGTAAACAAACAAATAAATGGATTTTTGAAGGCTATAATAATTATAATTATAAGAATTATCGATACATAATATGCGGAAAACAGTAAATTGAGCAGTATAAAATATAATAAATGTACTATGTACCCATTTTGATGAGGCTTATCTATTTGTGTGCTATGCTGTTTTTTGAATAGATAGTATATATAGGTGCCTAAATATAGTTCCCTTTTATGTTCTAGAATTCATAATTTTTTAAGGTGGCATTTTGACTATTGGTTATTATTCTGTTAATTATTCATAATAAATAATAATTACGAAGAAATTGATGAGTTCATTTTCCCCCTATTAAATTGTCCCCAGTCCGAATTAATACAGTTCTTGTGCTGTGCAACTTAAGTTGGGCAAGAATTGGGAGAACAGGATATATAAATTACTGTAAAAATAATTTTGTGTGCCTTATGCTCATAATAATTATCACTACTCGTTGTGAACATTAAGACATGTTTACAAATATGTATCACATTACAAATAACTTACCTAGATAATGTCAAGAGTAGAAATATTTACATAGGTAGGTATAAGTGAAGAAATGTATAGAAAAAGACTTACTACTATCTATTAATACAAAATTATATTACATTTTACCTTACAAGTCTACTATCTACTATAATCTGAAGATGGATATCAATCAACCTCCAAATATTTTATTAACGCAACATAACGGTGTAAATGTGTACTTAAAGTACTATATTACATACTATAAAATACTACAAAGTACTAGACTATTTGAAGCCTCATATGTCATATGAATAAAAATAAGAAAGACAGCCAGGTTTTGGCTAAATTTGCCAAACACGTGTAAATAAATACATGAATAAATCTATGTACACGTTTTGAGTTGACGTAGGTAATTATTATTTCGTACTAAAGTAAACGGTTGTAACTGTTGTGATAAGCTTCATTAGCGCTACCGTAAACTTACCATTGGCTTCTTAATAAAATGATGTTATTAATTTCCAGCAATTATAATAAAGTACGTAAAAATTCGAATCAAGTTCTAATAAGGTACCTACGTAGATTATAATTGTAATTATAAGATGTCAGTTGTGTTATAGGGAACATACATTTATATTTTAGACGTTAAAGCTAGTAATTACAATGTCATTGTCATATAAAGGTTACGGTTTGGCTTGTACCTATACATGTAGAGTATTTCTATGTATCCATTAAATTGGACATTGAACAAAATTCTTACCTATAATTTTATTCATTCATTCATGGATAGCCGTATTTGTATCAAAATAGGGTTTTGCTATTTATCGGCACAGATGGGTAATATGTAACTTTTGCACTTGATATGATGTTCATTTTGCTTTAGACATTGGTGAAGAAGAATGACCAAACTTTGATATTGGTAAATGGTAAATATTTCTTCTTTTTAGATAAGAAATATTTACCATGATTAGCAAACTTACTTGGCGATATCTTATATTCGCCACAAACTTTCTATTCTACATTGGCGGTTCCTCTTTTCGTTTTACGGATTACAAATCCATTCATTTCTTCAAAATTCGTATTTACCGTTCTCGCTTAAGGCTTCTTTTCAATCTCTCCGCAATGATTGTAAATATTACTTACATAGCTTTCCTCATTTATCGCATCTCCTCCAGTCGGTTTTACCCCGATCCTAATAAACCATTTACCTTCAACTTTGGTGTGCAAATGTTTTATTTCATAAGTTGCTATTCCATTCCAGTCCTTTTTCAATCCCTTATACTTAACCGTGGAGAATATATTGCAGTATTTGTGGAGCAATACCTCCAATTTTTCAAAAACAAAGAAAATCGCCTAGCAAGTTCCACAGTCAAAACTAACAAATTCATAACTACGATCCTTGTTGTGCTGGGACTCATCAGTTTGGAAAATGTTCTTTTGCTTTTCAAGAAGCCAGACAAACCTCAATTTGTCACTTCTCTTCTTACCAATCCCATAAGCAAACCGTTATATCAAAGGCTACCATTCATGATTTTTCAGGTTTGGGTTTGGATGAATACCTGGGGAAACGTCTTCTTTTACGTTTTTCACATTTACACCTACATCAAGTGTGGTTTGAGTCTACTTCGCGAAATGAAGCAAGTTTATCGTTATTTATATTATCGCATTAGAAATTCTAAATTGGATTAAACTTCTAATTTCAATTTCTTATATTACAAAAAAGAATGATTCTTAAATATTTTTCTTCGTTTAGGCCGAATAAAAAGCAGAGTCCACGGGAAATGGAAAGCATGTTAAAAATCTTTAAGAGCTATCGTGTGATACACCGTCTGTTCAACTACTGCTTTAAATCGTATTTTATTCCTGTGCATAAGGCATTAGTAACCTTCATATCTGTGGTTGGAATGTTTGGCGTGATCAAGATGACAGGGCCACGAGCTATTGTGATGGGAGCTGCTGCTTTAATAGCTATACTGTACGGTTCCACCATATTTAGAACCATGGGTCTTCTTTACGAAGAGTCGGAAAAGCTAAAGTTTGAATGGTTTAAATTTACGAGAGAAAGAAATTCGACCAGCAGACTATTAAAAAGGGAAATTACGGCACAGCCTGCAGTAAAAATTGAAGTTGGAAACTACTATTTTGTCAAACGGTCCACTGTGGGAATGCTTCTTAACAGCATTTTTAATTTTACAGTGAATTTACTGTTGGCTCAATAATGATAAAATGTCAAATAAGGTTTCGGTGTTCAATAAGTTTGATTGGTTTGTTAAAACGATTATTTATTACTTGGTACATTACGTTACTTTAATTTTTGTTTTTTAATTAGAAGTCATAAAGAACTGCATAAAGGTTAAAAGATTTCCGTATTGCAGAACATGTATGTGTAACCTTTCAGTTCAAGATTATATTTATGGATAGCCACGAAAGATGGATTTCATGGATTTTCAGAAATTTCACTTCATGGCGACTCTTTAAACATACTATGGAATTTGTAAACATAAAGGACTTTATGGTTATGACGGAACAAATTTAAAACCGGATATTTGATAATAGAAACTGTTTTGCATAAAGATCAATTCATACCACAAAGATGATTTTATTCTTGCAGCATTTTTGTAATTTTACTTTGAATAATTTGCTGTTAGCTTCTTTCTCACATTTAAGAAAAATTACTAACAATATAATTATAATTGAGCATCTTATGAATTGTTTCTGAGCATGCAGGCTGAAGTTCCGAACGTGTAGATACCATAAAGAGGCAAGTGGCTAATGTTATATTGACCAAAATAAAAAGCTAAATTGAAATGAAATATTTAACAAACAATAAACAGAAATAATTAGAGAATGCTAAAACAGGCAGTAAAAACCTATAATTTGCAACAGGAAGAAGTAGCACGTAATAAGGTATTGATGGAAATTTTGTTGTTGCTGTCTTCATTATCTAATCAAGAATGATAAACTGAACAGGTTTGTAACACGCATTTCTTGAAAAATAAGAATCGAACATTGCATACTAGAAAATTATAATTGAACTATCATCATCAATGGTAATTGTTTATAATTACTCAGTGGATTCCAATGTTTTAGTATGTGCTTTAAAATTTATACTAGCTAGTTAGCTGCTATATTGCCGTTGACAGATTTGTAAATCAAAACTCAAGATTTTACAAAGAACAAATAATTAGTTGAATAACTTTGCGACTTCAAATCCATATTCTTTCTAATAATAATTTATGAATTATAATTTATTGCCT
>JAHZMT010001501.1:0-10881 GCA_027743785.1 Sinhomidia bicolor
GAATGAAAGGAGAAGGGGAAATAGGCTGAAAGTGAATTAAATCTAGACGATCCATCATCATACACTTTTTAATAGTGTTCTGGGAATTTGTTGCGGGAAAGTAAAAGAAGAAGAAGAAGAGATTTCACTGGTGCCGGAGAGTTTTCGTTGTAAACACACACAACAGACCACAGGAGAATGAAAAGAAGCTACATTTATAAAAAAGAGAGTTAAAAAAGTCTGAAAAAATGTGGGTGTGAGTGTGTGTACACATTAGACACACACACGTACGTGTACTTGCAATATATTGTAAATAAATGAATAGGCTGTGTGCTTCTAGCATTATTGAAGAAAGGCGAACTGACTGGCACACGTAACAGCTTTATCCCGGAAAATGTGGCGTTCTTCCTTTTAAAAGTCAATAGTGTGGATTGGTGTTGTGCTAGAGTTTAGAGTTACGTCAATTGTCTGACGGACAAGGTCATTCACAACTTGTATTGTGTGAAACGGAAAGTCTGCTGCTGCTCCAAAGAAAAATTAAAAATGGATAAAGAGAGATGCTGTGAATTTTACACTTTTTATATATGTATGTATGGTTTTCGTTTCGCATGGAAGAGTTGCTTAAATTTCAAAGTAAAATATTTAGTTTGAAGAAAAAAGAAACTAACGTAATCGTATAAAATTTTAGTACTATATATTTAGAATAAATTTGTAAATTGTGAATTTTGCAATCCTAGGTTATGGTCATACAGTTTATTTTTAGCTGTAATATAATATGTTTTACAGAATTCTCATCACATTAGTTTTTTCCAAAGCATTACATTATTACCTATCTTGTCTTGGTATCTGTATATATTTTCCTGTCTTTTCTACTGTAGACTAGACTTGAATTTTGATTTTTTCTAACAACCATTATTACTTTTTATTTGCATTAGAGTAAATTTTACGATTTTTTTTATCATGTTGTTTAATATATAAGCTAAATCAACGTTTTGCCGTTTGTATTTCGCATTTTTGATTACTGAATACCGTACTTGTCCTTTACGTTTTCTTTTCAATTTGTAGACGTCTTTGTTTGCTTGACTTGAGAAGAGGGTACACGGTACGGATTACTGAAGAGCAAAGAATGGAAAATTGGAAAGCAGAAATTGTAAAAGGATGAATAAACAAGCAAGTAGCTTAAAGAGTAAGAGATGACGCAGAACAGATAAATGATGAAAAATTTTATATAATGCGCTGGAGCGGCTCTTGTCTCTGTGCAGGCTTTCCCTATTTGCAAACAGCGGGCACTTACTTTCTTCTTTTTTTAAGTTGAGGACATTTCTTTCGTCGTCGCATACCTCTCTCGACAGAGGATTGTATATGTGATTGAGTGAAATGTTCACAGGCAGGACATAAAGAGAAAAAGAAGCTCTTAACAGTTCACGTCCGTTTCTAGAATTTTGTGAAAGAAGGACAATTCCCTGTGTAGAGAAGCAGATCCGTCAATGCGAACAACAGCAGCAGCAGCAGCAGTCTTTCTAAATATTGAATAGAGATTTGCATTAAGCCCGTTTTTCTTGTTTACACAAAACAGCAGCACGGCATATTAGCTTGTTTCTCGTTTGCTCGCTTTCAGATATATACCTATATATTTTTCACAAAGTACCCAAAGAAGATGATCAAGATAGCAACTTGTGTGTGTTGTATCCGGGTTCATATTATGATTACCCTCTTTGTAAAAAAATTAAATTTGGCTCTTATTCTTTCGCGATTCAAAGGGCTAGAAATTGAAATGGCATAATATTATTAACTAAATATACTTGACTTGCTTGCTAGCAAAAGGATTACGATCGGAAAATATAATATGTAAGTAAATATTGTTCATACCTTCAATATCCATACATACATCTATATATAAATACATTCACTTCACACAATTTTCACTTTTTATTATTCCTGGAAAATATTATTTTCCAAAAAAAATTGAACCGCCATCTTTTAAACAAATAGAAGGCAAGTAAAACTTTAGCTTACATTTATCATGACGTTGCTATTTTCGTACATAAAAGTCGATAAACCAAAAAAAAGAGAAACAAATGGGCAGCTTGACTGAGAGAATTGATCTTATTCAGGATTTTTTTTCACGTGGTCTCTAAATGTGATCTCAAAAGTTATTTGTCGTTGAAATGAAAGTATCACATAGAATATACATATATATTTGAACTGGTAAACTTTGCAACGACGACAATACATCACCAGACAGAACAAGCAGAAAACTTTTAGAAGCTCTGTCTCGACTGATGAAGCAACTACGACGACATTGTGTGATCTATGTGATGTGATGTATGAGCAATGGTCGTTATTGCTATTTTTCTTGAGTAATTCGACCAAGGTGGTTGGCAGGCACGTAGATCACGCACGCACCAATGCAAAAAGGAACAAGTTTTTTTCTCCATTCTGACATGAACATCCTTTATTTTCATGGTTCAATGATATTATTTCTTATACATAGTTTACGATCCCTTCCAAGATGTGTTCTGATACGAGATTTTTTTTGTGTATGCATATTACAATATCATATTGATATTCTGTTGCAAGCATAAGTTTCTTATTTTTTTTATTCGCTGGAGAATTCTATCGTAAAAAAGGAAAAGAAATGAGGAAACAAAAAAAAGTTTTGTTGGACGAACGTGCTTTGACATGAACGAAATCCTGACTGACGAAATGCATGTGTCCCTATGTATGTTTTTTTGCTATTGATGTTTCTTCATAGATAGGCAAGCAATGACAATGATGATGAAGTAGTAAGATAAAAACCAAAGTTGAAACCAAATCTGCTTTTTCCTTCTTCAGAAAAAAAGTTAAAAGAGAAAAAGAAAGGAGGGCAGAAGTTAGTGGAACAGTTTTAAGAAAAAGCTTTCCATTAACATAAATAAAACACAAGAGATCAGAGTTAAAATTGAGACGGTGTGGTAGTTGTAGTAGTGTATAATGTTGAGTCTGCATAAAAAGTTATTATATCCAATAAAACGTGCACTACTGCTGTCTGTATTATATATTCTGTGAAACAAGGTTATTTTGCGCCGCAAAAAGTTTGAAAATATTATTATGCTAAAAAGTTGGATTATTGTAAAAAAAAGTGTGAAGGGAAAAAGGTAATGCGGCAAAAGAAGATGAAAATAAAACAAAAGAGGCAAAAATGTCTATAATTTTAACCAGAGAGAAAGCAAAATTGTACACATTTTGTTTGGTGGGAAAGGAAAAAGAAATTTATAAGTTTAACCGTTATATTTTTTTCTGTGGAAAATTTCATCATTTCAGAATATAAATTGTGTTTCTCTCAAGTAAGCAAGTAAGTTTGATAACGTGTAACATTATGATGTGTTAGTAAAATGCAATATTACATTGGTGGTTTTTTTGGTAAAAACGGGTGGACGTTTCCACACTGTTCTCATAAATATTTATAATAGAGGGCTTACAAACATTTTTGATGGATTCAATCAAATCAAAATGAAAAATGGTGGATGCATGCTGCTTGCTGTCTAGAGACATATACACTTTGCGTGAAACAGTGGATGCAATAGTTGGTTAGGGGCATGCTACATACAATTTTATTTTGTGAATGTTAAAAAATATATTACTTTTTGACCTAAATGGATTGATGAAAGTGAAGCAAAGCAAGCAGAAACTTATACACTTATACTTATACAGCCGCTTTCTCTGTTCTCTCATGCTGCAAATTCAATTTTCCTGTTTAGTGTTGTGATGACTGACTGGACCTTGGATCTGAACGTGCTGTTTATATTGAATTGCTTGACAAAAATAACGTGAATTTTGCTGCACCTATTTAAAAAATATATTTGTATGTGTGTAATTATATATTATACTGCATTGTAAGTTTTCTTTCCATAAAAACTATGCAGGCACAGCCTATGCAAAATTTATCAAAAAGTTTGTCTCCGGTTACCCCAAAAGTTTTCGTACTCAACTTTTTTCTGAGCTTATTATTACAAAGTACTTAATATTTCTCCGTGTGTACTTCATAGAAAAAAATATTCACTTTATAATAAAATAGATTTTGAAAAAATAGTTTCTAAAAATATCATCTGCTTATATTTTGTCTACAAATTAGTTTGCACAACTGATTGCACAATGTATACAGAACAGCAATGTATTCATTTCTCTGTTTAGGTTGGACTATATGTCCTTATATAGAATTCCGGTCAGTCTACAAATTAGTTTGCACAACTGATTGCACAATGTATACAGAACAGCAATGTATTCATTTCTCTGTTTAGGTTGGACTATATGTCCTTATATAGAATTCAGGTCAATTAAATTTAACTTTATGATGATTTGCAAAAATACATACTAAATTCTATGCCATTAGCGTACTATACATAACTATATTACTGTTAATTACTATATTATTTAGAGAGGGCAGTAATGTTATCGATGTACAAATACAATACAGTTAAAAGAAGACTTTGATAAGTCCTCTTCATCTTCTCCATTACAACTAATTGTAACTTAACTTTAGACCCACTTCTGTCTGCGTATAAGTGTATATAAAACTTCAGAAATGTTTGCAGTAAAAGAAGAGGCCGTAGTACGTAAATAACGAAGCTAATTTTAAGTCCTCTCATCAAAAACAGCTCAAGTGCCTTAACTACACGTATGAACGATACGACGCGGACGCGCACTAATGCTGATAAATACGCAATTTATCTCTATAATATACGACGGCGATGATGATGATGATGCACCTTCAGGCATACTTGCTTAAAGAAGAACACATGACTATGTGAAACAGTCCACTATCTGATTATTATTATTATTATGTCTATGTCAAAAAGATAGTACGAACTACGAACGAGTTACCCTTTTTTCTTAGCAAATATGGAATCTCTCTGTAAAAAACACTAGCTATTTCACTACTACTTATAAACTACTCATTCAATCACTCTTCAGTCTGCAGCAAGAAGAAGAGGCACAAACATTTCGTTCTGTTCTGCTCTCTGTTCTTGTTCGTCATAATCTGACTTAAGGAGATTTTCATGCACTGCTAATATGAAAGAAAGAAAGATAATGATATGTTACTGATTTAAGGATACGATACAGAACAAAAACTATCAACTAACGTCATAACCACTACTACTTCCCTCAGCACTTCCTTTGCTCTCTCTTCTCTCTCTCTCTCTATTATATGCATACCACTTACATTGCTTGCAAAGGAAAGCGAGAAAAAAAGAGAAACTTTCACAAGTAACTCTGTTTCATCCCATCCTGATGATGCTGCTATTCAATGTATTATTGGTAGATTGTACATGAGTATATATATATCATCGAATTGTGAAGAAAATCGATTCCCTCGTGCGCTTTTCCCCATCATCATCAATGCTCTTATTATTAAGAAGGGCATATCGAGAAAAAAAAGAAGAAATCCGCTTCGAGTGGATGTTGTGTGGCTCTGTACGTACAAAGTATATAGAGTGTAGTCTAGTCAAGCCTAGGCTCTTCTCTTTTAGTTACTACTTACTGCTATATATAACTACACTTACACTTGTGCCTGTGTGTAGTCGTCGTAGAACCTGTTGTTGTTCCCAGTCTGTTTCTCGCCGTCTGCTTCTTCTTCAACCAAGAGGCTTACAAAACTTACTGAAAGGATTTTCAGAAAGGATCACTTGGAACAAATGAGCACCACCACGACCAGGAAAAAAAGTAAAAGATCAATAGTTTTGTTAGTTAGTTAATAGTACTCCACCAACTCTAGCATTCTAGAAAAGTAGTTTTGTAGTAGTAGTAGTAGCGAGCGATGAAGCAGCAGCAGCAGTAGTTTATTTTACTGCTTATATTGCCCTATCTCTAAAATATTTATTGCTTGGACTACACAGAAGGTTGAAGAGGAGAATATAATACTCGAGGAGTGGGAGGGAGAGCACTACACTTTATATAAATAAAAATGTAACTTGCAAATGTAGTATTGTATACTTATTAATGTAGTTATTACGAGCTTGATCGGCAGTAACATGATGCAAGTCAATTCTCTTTTTTATGCCTTTTTTCTCTCCTTTTTCAGCAGTCTACTGTTTCATGTTTAGTCTACTGTCAATGGGAGAGAAAGAGAGTGAGGGAAAGAATCGAGAGGTATCAATCGACATGCTCATAGTTGATTTTACTCATTTGCTCGACAACAGAGAAAACCTGTCAGGAATCACGAGGGGAAATCATTAGTAAAAATAGTAATAATAATAGCATTAATAATGAAGAATCAGTAGACAAAACGATACATATCATAAATCATGAGAAAAGGTCAAATATCAAGTAACACTAATGTTTTGTGTTTTTTTTCTTCACGATCACGTGTTATTTGACCTTTTTTGTGAAAATACAAATTTCAAAAAAGCAGAACATACACTTTTTTTGCTTTTTATTTTAATTAAATTTAAACGGACTACAACACTTTGTATGGTAATTCTGTATGTATAGGCGTTTCTTATGCAAATGCAATTAGTTTTTTTTGTTTAGAATTCTCTTCCATTAGTGGGCACAATTTTTTTACCAATATAACTAACAGTATATAGCTATACATATATGTAATGTGATATGGGATAGCATAAGCATATGATTTTTGCATTTTTGCAAATTGAAATGTGTTCACTCCATCTGTTCTATCCGTTTTATTTTATGATGACTCACAATAAATTTAAAAGGCCATTATCAGAATCACCAGTATCCTATAAAGCAGCCATAAATACGTTACCTTATCTGGTTCTGGTGGCATTTTCTATATATGTAGAAAGATAAAAGGCTCAAATTTTCCTTTCTCCTTCTTGTGTACGCACAACATTTAAAGCATTCTGTTCAATTTAACTCTCTTCTTTAGACTATCATCCTGATAAGAAAATGTTCCTTTACAGTATATGCCATATGCTCTGCTGTTGTAAGTAAAAGTTGAAGCTATTATTAGTATTATTATTATTATTATTATTCGTCCCTTCTGCTGACAACGATGAAAATTTTACCCATCGTCTTTTCTATTTACTTCTACAAAGTCATCTGCAAATGATGACCTCCAGAATAAAATGGGGAACAAAATCAGGCATATGAAACACTCGTAATATTGGAATAGAAAACAGAATCCTTTTTTTCGTTTGTGGTCTTTCCCCTTTTCACTCTTATATTTTGCTTGCTACTCCTTTTAACTTTCACTTTCATGGACTTTTTCTAATATTACTTTTTTCCCTCTTTCTCAAACCACACACAGTTTGAATAGGAGCAAAGGGGAACGAAAAGTGAAAGTAATATAGAATAATCGTAAAAGAATACGAGGGATAGTATAAATGTAGGTAGACTTTCCAGAAAGAAGATACAACGTTAGCAAAGTACACGTTACAATTTTACGGCTACTTATTCTGCCCTACCATTACTACTACTATTGATGATGACGATGTGCAAAGCGAATATGTAGGGCAGAACAAGAAAAACTCCACACTCACACACCTTCATTTCCTGCCCATTTTTTCGGTTGTAACAAAATAGAAAAAGGCATTAGCCCTGGTTGTTAGAATCATATTAAAAGAAGTAAAGAAAAAAATGCACACAGAGAATGACCTACCAGTAGCCTTAGCCATTCTTCTTTTTTCCTCTACATTTTCAAAAGTAAGAAGACTTTTTTTTGAACGGAAGAGAACAAAACATTGAGTCGCGTAAAAAGATGATAAAGGAAATAGCTTACATTCATTCACTTTCATTTCCATCATCATCGTCATCTATAGTATAGGTACTAGTGTGGACTGGGGTTTTAAAGCGTCCATCGTTCATTTTCGGCTTTTATTATGAGCATTAGCCATCATAATGCATTATTTTTACTGGACAGGACACAGCACAAAAAGAGGAAGGAAAAGTGCAACGACTTTTTTTGTAAAGAAATGAAAGAGTTAAAGTGCCAGTACCAGTTTGGTTGGTTTTTTTGAATACCTGACAGTCAAGGAAAAAGCATTTTATTCTAGAGAGAAAGAGCGAGCGTATCGTGAGGAAGCTCTCTAGGCAAAAAAGTTATGAGATAGTCAACATGTCCGCTGCAGTGAATGAGAACGTCACTTACAGCGGAAACATACGGGCAGGTTGTTACGTACGTACGTACTTGCTTATTTGTTTGTAGACGGTGCCGCTGCGAAAGAGAGAGGGAAAGCAGTGAACGAGAAAAAATGCATATATATAAAATATATTTATATATATAAATTTCGAGGACCAGACCTGCTAAAAAGTTGGAAGCACACACACATGCACGCAGACAATGGAAATAATATGACCATGTTGGTGATGATGATGATGATGATGGCGATAATGACGACTATGACGATAAGATGAGGTGGCATGATAATGGTAATAGCGGTGGTGGTGGCGGCAGTATAAACGAAAAGCGCATTATGCCATTGATGCTGCTACTGGAGGAGGAGAAGTGCGGAGGAAGGAAAAGTGTGAGTTGAGTGGAGGAAAAAGAATGAGAAGATAAAATGAGCACGTTGTATGTGCTTTTATTACATCATAACGGAAAACATCATGTCATTTTCTCCGTTGCTGCATAAAAAGAGCTGCTGCTGCTACTGCTTTGGATCTTCTAACTTATGTTGGTCGGCTCAAGTTCTGTGTTGTTTCTAAATTACCTAAGTATATTATCTCTATATAACTCTTTGTGTGTTTTTTATACGACCAGCTGCAAATACGTACGTGACTGGTCGGTCTGTTGGGATTATTCCTGCTAAATAGCTTTAATGCGCATTCCTTCCATTACGGAATATAAAAAGAAATGAGAGAAAGATGACAGTTAAGATAGAATGTAATGTAGTGTCTCCGATGGCATATTATTTGACTTTTGCTATGTGCTATATTTAGAAAAAAAGGTAAACGGTTTAGTATTTAAAAGTATCATTTTCTATAATAAAGTGAGACTAATTGCGTACGTAATTAGGTACGAGCAGTAGTAGTATTGTTTTAATTAATACAACAACAAGTTTGCTAAAACAAACTGCCTATTCCTAAGATCTATAGAGCGATTTCTGGATAAATTTAAAAAGTAATTTAACATGGACATGCTTTATAAAATATTCACAAATAAAGTAACATTAGAACACGCAGAAGCATCCCGCATACCTACAAATATACAAATGCTTGTTTGAAAACCCAAACATTTTTATGGCAATTTAATTCTCACATTACAACTATTCATTAATCTTTTTTTACGACAGCAAACTTCCTGTTGCATCTTCCCCACCTTCTTCATCCACACAATAAAACGACCAGGATCCAATTACAGGCAACATCCTACCAAATTACACAACACACCAACCAACCAACCAAATACAGTAGTCGTTGAACAATTTACAAAATTACTCTAAAAGCTCTTTGTAAGCCACTCTCATTTATCATCATGTCGAAAAATAATACCATTGTACATACATAGGTATATGCCCACCACCAACCTATTTATTCAATTCTGGCTACCTGTCTGTTTACCTACCTACCTAAGTATTTATTTATCTACAAAATAATAATAATCATAAAAATATGATTTATTTTCTATATTAAAATGTTTTATAATATTACTTTGTTTTGTCCTATCTCAACAAAAAAGTAATTACTCAACTGCTTAAGAAAAAAATCACTGGAAACGAAGAAGAAAAAAAGAAGAATTTTTTTCTAATTCCTCTTTACTCAGCTCTTTTTTCCATCTGCTATCTTCATTTCTTCCAGTTTCTACCAATTCGATTTCGACCAGAGAATCCCACGAAAAAATTTAATTTACAACATTCCACCGCAACACTACAAAGTATTAAATCTATATTCTCTCTTCTCACACATACACCAGCCAAACCTACATACGTATAACTCCACAGAAAAGCGCATTATGCCTAACAGATACAATATTTTTGTATGACTTCCCATTATAGACTTCTCTCAAGCTACATCTTTCTTTTTTCTTTTCCGTTTGTAAAAAAATCCTTTTCTACTTGGAAAATTCCTTTCTTTTCTTTCTCTCTTTTTTGTCTGTGCAGCATTTATCTTACTTTACTTGAGCACTACAATTTCTCTTGCTTTTTACTCAAAGTGCATAAGCTCCACTTCTTTTTCTCTTCTTCTACTACTGCTACTATACCACTAAAGTTTCCCGTAAGAATATTACAAGGTTTTTTTACACAGCAGCAATAGTACTGAAGTAGTAATAGCAGCAGCAGTAGTAATGCTTTTAGAAGCACCCTTGCTCCATTCTTATGCTTCCGATTTCGTTCTGAAAAATGCCCATAACGGAAGTGTACGTACCGCGTTCACAGAATTCATGTAGAGCGAACATTTCCTTTCAACTGCTCTTATTTATGTGTAATACTATTGCATTGTATATGGACGAGATTACAGAAGAAACATGAAAAGCAATGAAGCAGGATTTCGTGCTTTCACCGTCAAGTCAACCGAAATATGGTTGTACAATGTGATGTACTACTACTGCACACACTAAAACACATACACAGACGGAAACATCATCTTACATTAACTTGTTTTTCCTTGGGAAAGAATCGGCTAGTTGTGTACAACCCCTTTTTACAAAACCTGTTGCTGTATTAGGATTTTAAGAAAAAAAGTGAAATGTACGTAAGCGTACGAAGAAACCTTTTCTTGATTTTTTTTCTACTCTTCCAGAATCACGGACACACATATCAACTTTCTTTCTCATGACAAGTTTGGAGTTTGAGCACACCGCAGTAATAAAACGACGAGAAAAACTAATATATTTTTAAGAAGTATGAAAGAGGGGAGAAAAGTGCTGGTGAAATGAAGTAATAATATGCTACTCAGCACCAAAAGCGGGATTTTGGGTTTCTCAAAATGACCCATTTTTATTCTGAAAATAAAGAGTGCACT
>JAHZMT010001502.1:0-18655 GCA_027743785.1 Sinhomidia bicolor
GCATCACTGGTGCATTACGATTTTTATTATTTATGATGATTCTTTCTACAATATCCAATGTATCAACAGAGCCAAGCATGAAAAAAGTGAATCGTGGCTGCGACCTCATTTTCATCAGAAGCTTTTGGCTTGACTTGTTAAAAAATCTAGATATACATACATACATAATACATACTTTCATGCATCTTTAATACATGTCTTCTAGTTAATGGTTGAGTAAGATACATGTATATGCATGTATGTGCAGTCAGCAGCATCTTATTTCATCTGGTTATTTCAATGCAACTTGCATTCCATTTCCGTTTCTTTTCATTGTAGGATATATATAAGTGCACATTTTAATAGCCTGTGTGTTTGTTGTTGTTATTGAAGAAAAAATAATATGAAATAAAAACGATACTTTTACCCGTTTCCTTTTGTAATGCTGTTGCAACGTAGTGCTTCTTCTTGGATTTCATTTTATTTGCCGTGCATGATATATTACATAATAATAAGTGGTAAAAAAAGAAATTCTTTTGGTAATGTGAAAGGAAAGCGGAGAAAAAAGAACTACGTCTCAAGTGCACTCAAGTAGCAATGCCAAGCTTTTCGGTAGAAACTTTTTTGCTTTGTGCTGCTCTCTTCCCTTATTATTACAGTAACAATTATATTCTTATTAATATTATTATTACAGCAGTTAGTGTGGCTTAATGCTGCATATATTAAGCTTATATAAATATATCCACAACTGCATGCATTCATATTGCATTATACAATTATTATTAAAGATTAAATAGAGCGTTGTGCAGGAGAAACCCATATTAAATATTGCACAATATTTGGATAGGGATGCCAATGCCATGTTCTTTTAAAATGCATTTTTACGTCAGCATCATTTTCATATCAAAAAGTCCATTTTCCATTTATACGGTTATTACCCGTTGTAAAGCATATTCAAGTAGTATTATTGTTAGATAAATGTTTTTATGAACAAATACATGCATACACTTTTCTATCAGAAGACTGAGTCTTTTACTTGCTTTTATTGTACATGCATGCATAAACACAGAGTAATTTGTTTAATTAATAGGACTTTGTGGTGAAAATTCAAAATTGGAAAAATAACCGAAAGGAATGTACAAGGTGAGGTATGTAGATCTGCCTGAATTGCTTGTTGAAGTAAAAGAATCTATGCACAAAGATAACTCGCACAGACTGTGCATGTTACCTTATAAAGTTACCAGCGTACTTACAAAGGATTTTTAACTGGCAACGTTTGCGGGCGCGCAACAGCAAAAGAACGCAAAGTTTTTCTTCGACGATGAGAGAAAAAGTAGCTGTTTCTCGGTAGCAAAAAAAATGAAAGCAAAATACAAATAGAAAAGGTCTGTTCTTGACTAAACTTCTTTTTTTTCACAAACCAGCTAGAGAGAAAGAGCAAAATGAAGGAAGATTTTCTTCCAGTATTCTTATATTTTTTTTACTGCACGTATGTATTCCAAGAGCACTGTTAATAGTTTCTTCCGCAATAATATATTATTATTCCTTGCCATTAAAGTAATGTTTGGGGGAAAGGAGCAACTTCTACTTTCAAGTTTTCTTCTTTTCTGCAGAGAGTATCCAAGTTAGCTTTAATAGAATGTGAAAGCCTCACTGTTTATAGTGGCAGGGTGCAATGTTTTTTTTGGAAGAGGAAGGAAGAAAGTAAAAAGCCACAATTATTTCCCGCTTTTCCTTTCTTGCAACATCAAATGTGAAGGAAGAAAAAAGTCAACCAAGCCACAAAAAACCTAACAAGCAAGACCAGAATCTGATGTTAGTTGCGTACTGTGGTATATACGTAGTAAGTAGAGTGACGATACCGATTGAAATTTGCGATGGTGACAACATGGCACGTTCATTGCTTTTTTTGTAAGAGTAATAATCATTCTACTTTGGATTCTCCGTCTGACTCTTTGAGATCATATGCTAAAGTTGTAAAGAACTGTTGAGTGAGTTTTGTGTGCGTTAGTTGTCAAGACTGTGACTGTACAGGGTGCATTTGGCAAGTTGGATTGTGCGAAGGGAAACGCTTACGGACGTTGACATGAAAGAATTCAAACATTCTTCGTCTTATTTTCCTGTCCAAAGGAGGTGGTTCTGCCGTTTTCCTAGACAAACTGCAGAATGATAGGTTATGGAACTAGTACTGTATGTTGACATTGTGTGGTGAAAGGGCATGGAAAACTGCGTGTTATTGTTATAACCGTTGGCATTGTTGAGAAAGTTAAAGTTTTTGGCATAAAAAAGTATAAATGCAGACAATTCACTCACAGTCAGTCAGACTGGTATAACATTTCTGCTATATACTACTGTTCATCAAACTAAACTCAAAGTTTGGAAGCGTTTTAGTAGAACAGCAAATCTGGTAAATTTGAATTAAAGTACCGCGCGTACTAATTAAAAGTAAAAATATAAATGAGCGGTACAAGTTAGAAGAATGCTCACAATTAACGTTTGAAGAACTGTACTCACTGTACATTTCATTATCTGCTTATTTTCTTTTCTTAAATGGGTTTTTAGCTACACTGTTTCCAAGTCGCTCTAGTCTGAGGCGCAGCGGGGGAACAGACGAACAAAATCCACAAACTTTAAGCGAACAGTGACATCATACAATGAGTATCTAACAGTGCATCTTTTTCAGAACTGGAAGTTTTTCATCCTCCATCTCATCGTCATCACACAATTTTTATATAAATGTTTTTCTCCCTTGTGGTATTAGTACATTGCAGTGGGATCGCAGCGAGAAAAAGTTTTTTTCCCATCTTTGGTCTTCTTGATTCGTTCATTCATATCGTCCCTCTCCGTCTTTCTTCTGTGCTTTTTCCTCTTGAGTTCGTTTTTGTGTTCCTGGTGGATTGGATTTGTAAGGACGGCGTAGAGAGAAAAAGAAAGAGAGACCTGAGACCAATAAGATAAACATCTTTCTTCCAAGTCTTCGTCACACACGAAAAATCCATCGACACACACAATAATGTACGACGCGTGGGGATACGGATGTAGAAGAAAATGGAAGAAAACTTTCTTCAACTCTGCGTTCTTTTTTTTGCTTTTTTATTCTGACTTTTCTGCTACCAGTGCTGCTGCTACTACTACTACTATTATTACTACTACTACTACTAACTACAATGGAATAAAGCTCAGGAGATGGCAAAAGCTAAAGGGATCATGATGATGATGATGATGACGACGACGATGATTCTCTTATGCGAGTACACGGCGTTATATGCACATGTCAGAGTCAGGGGAAAAGAAGGGAAAAGAGAGGCGACGACAAATCAAGTAAAAAAGTGAAACCAAAGCCAAGTCACGCGGTGGACACAACAAAAAATATCTAACCTTTTTCTTCTCTTTCTCTCTCTCTCTCTAAACCTTTTATGTACTAAACCAGCGATAACAGGATATGAAGAAGGAATATGAGCACATGACGATGATGATGATGATGTGAGAGAGAAGGGGAGGCTTAGAAAATTCTTAAGATGCGAAAAAATAAAACTAGGAAGGAAGGAAGGGGAGAGCAGGAAAATCTCCAGCCTTCTGCCTTTTTTACACTTTCCCTCTCTTTCTCTCAATCAGATGCACACATTCACTAAAAACACATATACACTCTACTGTACTGTGTGTATATCGGCAACAATGAAAAGTAAAATTAAACAAGAATATAAAAAAGCAGCTTTGCTCACAAGTTATATACATTTTCTACTCTTCTTCATGCTTTGCAGATTCTGTTGTTTGATAGATACAGAAGAACACAAAACGAACAAAGTAAATAATATCTGGTGTACATAATTCGAGAAGAAAAAAATTGTAAGATATATATATTTGCTACTCTATAGAAAGAATAGAATGGTTGGATTTGTCACGAAGAAAAACACAAGTACTTTGACTGACCCTTCCTTTTTCCCATCTTATCTTCGTTTGTTGTAGTCCACAAGGCTTATTGTCAACTGAAGGAAAAAAAGCGAGGAAAACCCAAACCTACATACATACCAGCTATTATTACCGTGACTATCTCAATGACTATAATATGCTATAAAACAACTCGCACTATCTCCATTTTTACTATTATTACTACTGCTACATACTACATATTATTATGGTTGTGTTTGCATGCTTTTTCAGTAGCCCATATTATATTTTTTTGGCTTTTATCACGACTTTGTTGAAAAAATCGCTTTATTCTTTACTCACCAGACTTAAAGTACTCTTTACTGGTCACTAGATACATATATCTCACAGAAAAACACCAGAAAAGTAAAAATGACTTTTTTACACAAGCCATCGCATAATATTGATTCGCTGCATTTGAATCTTTTTTTCTCTCCAAAGAAGATTTTTTTATTGCTGGTTTGTTCACTTCCTTCCTCCCTAACTAAGAAGCACTTATCCTTTGTAATATGTATTGTATTATATATTACTTTTCTGCATTTTTTTTAGAAAACTTCATGTCTGCCTGGTTTTTTTTCTTATCTGGACTGCAACGCATGCATGATGATGATGCGTGTGTGTGTGTGTGTGTGCAATACAACAACACTTTGGTCGTGCTGCCACTATTGCTTTTAAGCTTAGGTCCATCACATCACATCCGTCCAATCTGACAAAGGGTAGTGAGGGAAAGCAGGAACGAGATGTCTTCTTTCTTCCTGAAAATACCTAACAAATCCAATTCATAGACTGACACTGACAGTTGACAGGGTGAAACGTACGTATACATAGTAAGTAAATACATATAGGTATGAGGAGCAGAGATATGAAGCAACGGGAACTGGAAGATGATGTCATTATATAAAGAGAGAAAAGATGAGGAGGATGCCACATGGCTTGGCGTGCTTGCCTACTGAAAAAAAACCTTGGCATTAGTGAATAAAGGTAGTACACTTTTTTGTACGTTAAGCACGAGCTACAGCACTGGAAGAAATGAAAACGAATCGAGTTTGACTTTTTTATGTATACCAGCAGAGATCGTTACGGAATATTACACGGATATATGGCAGTTTGATTTGGCGGCGATGACATTGAAGAGAAAAGGAAAGTGATATGGACCATTAGTGGCTAATGGGTCTCTTGACTTGACTCGACTCCCCCGCTACCGCTGCCACTGCCACCATTACCCACCACCGCCGCCAAAGACCAAATATTCCAACATAATATTATCAACTAAAAAACTACATAACGTATTTAAGGAAAATGTTAGAGAGATCTTGTGCATGACAGTGGAGCAAATGTACTTGCTCGATATCGTAAAAAATAGAAATGGATAGGTACAAAAAATCTCTACAGGTTATTATTATTTTTTTTTTTCATATGGCATGACGATATGACGGTGGCAAGTCAAAAGCCAAAGGGGATATGCTAGAATGCACAGAGGAAAAAAAGATCTTAAGTGAAGAAAAGTAGAAAAGAGGGAGATGCAGAGAGATGACGACGATTATATAATATGGTATCGCACAGAGAGTGGTGATATATCCGTGTAGAGCAGCAAAAATAAGCTGTACAAACGGAATGCACACGACACACAAAAATATTTTGTAGGATCAGGATTCAGGATGGTGGTGGTGCTGGTGGGGTGATACAAACTGCAAGGGTACTGCTACTACACTTATAGCTTAACAAGCCAAAAAAACTTTCCATTTTTATGACGTATGCAACAACAGCAAAACATGCAACAAAAAGTATAAAAATAAAGAAAACGGAACGCTAGCGTCATGCTTGATAACGTAGTATTGTCGTGGCAAATAAATAGAGACGATGCATGCCTCCACTCCACAGACAGCACTAATAGGCATATAAACAACCATGCAGTAGAAGTAAGTGATATGATCATCATTTAGTAATGGTAATGTTCCTGGAAAAAATGTTAAGCATTACCAAAAAATAGTAGAATACATACCACACAACCAACAACCTTGCACAAGAGGACAAGTAACAAAACATCAACATGATTTTCTCATGGATCATAAAAAAATGTATCAGCCATCAGCAGAGTGCAAGTGAAGAGAAAATCTTTATGAAATGTCATTACTATCTTGTCTGCCGTGAAAAAGCAAACAAACAGAGAAAACTTAACATATTTTTCTTTGGATTTTTGTTGTGCTTCATGTTAAATCCTATAAGCAAGCACACATGCCACGTATGTATAAGATGGATATTTAGACCTACGTTTGTTTTTGGAACCTTTGGTGGCTACTATAAGCACGTTTACTGCACTGACGTTTTTTATGTAATAGCATTTTATTATGTAGAGTGAGAGAATCGCAGAGGAAAAAGAGGATATTTTTATATTCTCATCATTTTTTGCGTATATCCCTCAGAGAGAGATACAGAGGACGAAAGACAAAGATGAGGATGATGATCTTTTGCGAGTGAAGGTCTGTTCTGCATGCTGCTTTGTCAAGATGAACTTTTCAAGCAAGTTTGTGAGATGGGATAGTATATCATGATGATGATCATCATCAACAACAGCAACTTTAGCGCGTGATGGGAGTAAATGTGGCATTTTATATCAGAATGTCGACCACAGGAGGATGATGCATGCATGTATTCATGTAAGTTAAGTAAAAACGTGTCTTTTCATAAAGTAGTAGTCACGCAAAAAGGTAGAAAAAAACTACTACTACTACATACTACTGACTGACTACTACTTGTCAGACCTTTTGGTGACACGCGTCATTCTTATCCGTCAGCCCAGAGAGGAAGAAGAAAAAGAAAAAAATCTACTTTTAACACGGGATTTTTTACCGTCTTTTTCTTAAGAAGATCATGTCCCAAAAGTTGCTTTCCTTTTTAAGTCTGTTTGTCTCTGCGGTCTTAGTGAACGTTCCAGAATAAGATGAAATAAGTTTAAAGGTCTTCTACCTTTCGTTCTCTCTTTCCTTTTGCCATTTACAGTGTCATCGTCCTTTTGTCTGTTGATTGATTAGAATTTTATGCATTTTTTATCAAGTAATAAATCCAACGGCTCTACATTTCCAAGAGACAATATTTTTTTCACTATTCAAAATATTTGTGTTCTACTACTACTTCATATTCGTATATTGCTTTATTCCATATTGAATTCTAATTCTACATTGTACCAAAAAAATATTCACCCACTAAATGTATTTTTTGTTGAAGTGGAACACAACAAGTATTTATTTTTTTTTCTCTTTGATATGATGGTATAATAATAACTACACAAAGAAAAATGCGAATACGAACAATGATCCCGTTGTCCACAAAAGAGATTTTTGTTGTTTTGTATGTAGGTAGTTTTAGTTTATATACATTTATGTTTAAAGAGATCACAAAAAAAAGATGACAGTAATGCTGTTGACGATGCTGGTAATGGTGGTGGTGATGAAGTGACTGAAATTTCCGCATCATTATCGGCTGGTTTTTGTTCCCCATTTTGGCACTTGACTTTTTCACATGAAATATTATTTGGTTTTTAGCTTTATACTTGGAAGTGGAAATGGACGAGGAAAAGGGACCAGAGAGAATCCGGATACTATGCTACAACTGTATAGTACCAGCAGGATCTTTTTTTGGAGCTGTGATGATGATGATGATGGTGGTGGTGGTGAGTGGTGAAGCAATGTAATGACAGTCATCCATTCATTGGGTTGATTTTCTCATAAAAAAAACTTTACCATGTATCTTATGCACATAGTTTTTGAGAGGATAATACTCGTTCCTTTCTCCATCCTGCCCTACTCGACTACTCACCAAAGAGTGACGATGACACATTAATATTGTCATCATTACCATCATATATCCTTTCCGAGAAAAAAAAAGTCATCTTTTTCGCAGAGAAATTCAAATAAACCTCCTGTAAGATTCCATTCATTCCATTAGAAAATCATCATCATTATTGTCATTATCATCTCTCCTCCTCTCCTCATCACATAATCGCATCATCCGCAAATTAATCTTTCATTCATTCGCTCTCCCATACAGTTTGTTTGTGTAAAAGCCAAGTCTTGTGTGGCCTGTTCGCTTTACGTAAGTACCAAATGTAAATCGCTCAGTCAATAAGTCATTCAGACAAGACGAGGCAGCATGTCAGATAAACATATTGATTTGCATTAATCCTACAAGTACCAGAACCAACACCACACATCCTCCTCATCATCATCATCTCTATCATCATGATCGTATATCGCATCAATACCACATAAATAAAATAATGGTCGTTGTGTTGAGACTTTTAGTCTTTTATATTCTGTCGACATTTTCATTCTGTTGTTCATTGAAAAACTAGCAGTGAAAGAAAGGCCAAGAGAAATGGTGAAGAATGGCGAGTGGAAGTTGGATTGGAATCCAAATGGTCCGCTTATTATTAAGCTTTTAGAATAGAAAATAGAGCATTACCAGCTTTACACATAACAGTACACAGTAGTAGTAAAAAGAGTGAAACTTATTGTTCCTTTTGCCAAAATCATTTTGAAAGTTGGAACTCTCTGTTTGTTCAATGGATGGTGGAGAGAGCAGCAGTATACTATAACTAAAATGGAGAGCGCCAACCAAGCCACATAATCATTTCGAAGAGTAATTATTATAGATACATACGTGTACGACTTGAGTACGCAGTTTGATATTTTAAATGGGTGAGCCTAATGTGGACGCTAGCTTCTCTAGCAGATTGGAAAGAACATTTTCGAATTGAAAATCTAGATACCGAGAAAATATGACCAGAAAAAGAGAACAGAAACACGAAGTGAAAGAGAGAGAGAGAGTCTCAGTAAAGCCAGCAAGGAAGGCATGTAATAAAGCATGATGCAATCAATAAGAGTAATGAGAAGGAGAAACCATATTGCACGCACACATACACACATACTTTTTATAATGTACTATTGTCAAAGGGAGCGTTCACACACAGAGAGAGAGAGAGAGTAACCAACCACTAGACTATTTTTCTATCGTTTTTTTTTCATTCGTGAATTATTTGCAATAGTCTTTCCAAACAACTTTCAGGTTGTATACGTAAGTACATAACGTGATGTGCTACACAATTTGTCAAGTGCTTTTTCTTCTTGATAACTTGATAGATTTGATATAGCTCCATGTATATATTGTGCACTTCTGGACTGACCAACTACAAAAAAGCATCCCTCTTCTCAACTTTCCAACTAAATGTATCCATTTTAGTTTAGATCCATCCATCTCCACACGAGACTCCTCCACTCTAGACCAAGGGACTAGATAGACACACCCACAACATTTATTTTCTCCCTTTAATTACGTAACCAGCCTCTGCCATCACCATCGTCAACATTACAACGATAAAAAAATAACGTAGGCAGTGGTGGTAGTTGGAAAGAAAAAAAAGACACATGAATCCCTCTCTGTATTAGGTAAGTTTTTTATATCATATGTCCAGTTCCGCATAGACCTTCTCCTTTGCAAAGAAATACCATCAAATTTTTTTAGAGACTGCTTTCTGTGCCTACAGATGAACTCATTTCGTGGTCGCAATAAAAATGAAAGTGAAAAATATTACATTGCACAAGTTTGAAAATTGAAATTGTTTTAGTAATAATATATATTTCCCTCCCGTTTTATTTATATTCAAGGAAGTAAAAGAGTCAAACCAGCAACGTGTACTTTAAATTCATTTAACAGAAAAAAATAAGTGTTTTGACTGTATGTAAAAATGATGGCTGGTTGGTTTGGTATTCATTGTGGTGTGTCGTCTGTCCTTGTCCTCCTCTTTTCTTTCTCTTCTTGTTCTGGAAAATACGTATGTATGTATGCATGTATGTATGCATATATTTTGGTTTGCAGTTGTGTAGCAGTCGTGTTGGTACAATATGAGGAGATGGAAATAAAAGTGAAGAAAAAGCAATAATGTATCATGAAGTCATTAGAGAAATGAGTGCCCAATTTACATTCTAATGGAGTGTGTTTCCTCAGAAAACGTAAAGCAGTCGAAATAGTCAAGTTTTTGAATAAAGCATTTCCTATGGTCTCTTTTACAATTGCAATCTGTCCGTGAATATGGTGTATACTTTATGCCTGTATGAAATAAAATGGTTCTTCTGGTCTCTCAACAGGACACACGGCTGCAGAAAAGATGTATTGTGTCTCAGCATCCACACACACACACCAACTCCAACAGTAGGAGAAACAGACGAGAAGAAAATTGAAATGGGCTTAGCAGCAGCAATACAAATACACAAGTTAGGACGATGTGCCGGTGCTGCTGCTGCTGCTGGTAATACAACAGCTTTTTCGTATTTGGAAAAAAAGAGAAGAAGAGGCAAAAGAGATGAATGTAAATTCGTACAATGTCCTCCTGCTGTTCGTCTCCACGTCCACATTCATTCAGCGTTTCCTGTACTCTGCCAGAAACCACTAATGTCTCCCGTATTTGCTGATACTACTACCGCAAACTACAATAGGCATATACTACTACTATACCACCAAGCTAACAGGTCTGAAGGTTTCTATATGATAGGATCTGCAAAATCTATACAAAAGTCTGTCTGTAACAAGCAAACCCCTGTAAAACTTTCCAACTGATCGTCCCAACAACATGAAATGAAAAAGTAGTAGTGGGGCATTCAATACAATTTCTGGTTTAGCATGCTCATGTGGTGATTTTGTGTGTAAAAGCGGATGGAGAAGCAAGACAACAATGATAATATTATTCAATGCTGTATATAGTAATTGGAAATGCAATGCAAACATGATGATGATCCATTTTACAATAATAATAATAACAATAATAAAAAACAAGACTAGTTTTCTATTTTTCTCTTGTTACCTTATTTTTCCCTTGTTACAATTGTACTACATCACGTGTAAAATGAAAGGCAGGACTGGGGAACGCCACGGTAGCCACACCATCGTTCCAGTGTAAGCAATAAAGAACACACACGCAATGAGACAGCAGGTAAATGCCTAATTGAAATACGACATAAATGGCGTGTTTTTTCTTAATAGCAAGCCAAGACAAGCAAGGATAGCGAAAGCTTTTCTTTGCAAAATAAGTTTTGGTACTAAAAACAACAAAATGTTTTATTTAGAAGAACCAAGATGCGCTCGTTCGTTTATAGTTTGTACCATATTCATCAACTGCTATATAAGTAGATAATGGTCATCATCATCATCACTGGCCATTTGCAGAGTGCAAGTAAAAAGAGAGAAACTTTCTTTTTGTATATATGTTCAGAAATTCTTTCATCCTGAATGAATGAAACAGACGCTAGCCTTTTGCATAAAATAGAAAAAAATTGATATTTAAGAGAAACGAAAAGTATTCTACTACAATTCGTTGTTTGAAGATTGTTTCCTTAAATATGGAAAAACAAATTTTCATTTTTGTAAATATTCAACAGTCCAATAAAAACAGCCGGTTATGATTTATAACATTGAGGAATACATTTATAGCAAATGGCAGTATGGAACGTAACAAAAACAAAAGCAGGACCACGTTATTGTTTCTGTTTTTGATGGTTTTATTTTGCTAATCAAACGCAAGGTTTACTCTCTCGTCTACGTAGATACGTCTAGTTTGTTTGAAGTGGTCAGTTCTATTTGCATATTTTTGTAGAATACTCAAAGGATGTAACCTACACATATTATACTTCTTATTAATAAGTAATTCTTGAGCCACTACATACTACGAGAAACAAGCACAATAATATGCAGATGGTCCCTCCTTTAAATGGGCTTTTCAATGACCCACGCTAAATAGAAAAGAATGTGAGTAAAAAAAGAACACGAGAAAAATTGAAAGTAAGATAAAAACTGTACAGGGGTACAAAACTCATTGCATGGTTTATCAAGTAGCACGCTTAGCCCATATTCAAAATAATATCCGAACAACATAGTGCAAGTTTCATATTACTTAACAAAGACGTGGTGAGATCTCCGATGAAGATGAAAGTTTGTACTTGCAAACATCATTTTACATTACATTCACATTAAGTAGATAGCATTAGTTGATACTATTGAAAGACTTTAAGGTTTAAAAATTCTCCCCTCCACTACCATTCGCATTTCCGTGGGATGGAGAAGGCTCCGCGCACGTCTTGCATAACCCCAAAAAATGAGAGGAAGGGCAAATATAACCATGGAGTTAATTCAAGAAAAATGGGGGTGGTAGTTAAGGGGGCAGAATTTTTGAGTTCAGGATACTAGGAATTTAGTTTGTGTCTAACTCCCCATCTGTTCGCCAATGCCAAACGGTCGGCGCTATTCTCTTCTCCATATTTATTACATTTTATTATTTTACCTCATTTTTCTTTTCTCCGAAAAAAGAGAATAATCAGCGGCAGAGAAAACTACAGACTACATAGGTACATATTTTTCATTTTTACAATGGTTCCAGGAATTCGGAACGTGCACTACTTGGCTAGTACAATATTGTTATTTGGTTGTTTCTTTTCATGACACCATCATGAGATAAAAACGCAAAACAAGCCAAGAAACTGCTGTTTCCAATTGCCTTTTCTTGTTTCAACTGCCTACAAACTTGCAATCGTTAGAAATTCATATTAGAATAGAAACAATATGGAAAAAATGCTGCACACTTGTTTTGGTTTCAGCTAGACTAGATGTATTGCTGTGTGTATTTTTGCCTTAGATGAATGTGGGAAGAACAACATGGGATACAATTTTTCTTTTGCTATGCAAATGCTTTCTTTTGAATGTTCACAGATGGCTAGCTGCTGTTACTCATTTTAGCTCCGTCTAGGTTCTTTGGAGAAGTACGTATTTCATAGTACAAAAGGCACAAAGACATTGAAAACAGAGTACAATGTCCTTCATGAAATACAATTTCGGACATAAAACATGCGAGACTCATAATGCATTTTAATTTTGTTTTTAATTTGTATCTAGTAGTAATCAGGTAGTAATGATGTAGTAGCTGTTCTTGAAACAGGTACCCTTTTTCTTAAATAAAATATCATTACAGCGTATTGATTTTAGTAAATCTGACTATTTCCGGCCTTGCATTAAATAAATATCGCTGATTTTTAAAATAATTTATTGTTTTTAATAATTAAATACTTCTTGCTAACATTATAACTTCTACAACAAAAATTTCACCATTCACAATAAGAGCTCGAAATCGTGATGATTTCAATTTTTTAGAGAGTATAACATGGTAACCGACATGTCGACATCAAGCTAAAGCTGCCTTGATATATGCTGTGTGATAAAATTTTACCTAATGGCTAATGGATTCATTTTTTATGGCGATCAATGCTAGCTTCCATTTTTGTCAGATTCATCTATCTACTGATATTAGGATATAAGTACTTTCACAACGGACGAGTTTTGAAATTCTGCCAAACGGTTGAATATTTTAATAATAATAATTTTTAACGTAATATTCTAAATTCTGGTCAGCCAATGTATCAAGTACAAAATCAAAACAAAAGTTAAAGCAACCAATAGTTACTTTTTTTCTTGCTACTTTTTTACTGTTAGCTTGCTGGCTGGGTTTATTTTTACAATGTCAATGCCATACACGTAAAATTAGACAATTATGATTTTGCCAGCTTTGATTTTAACCAAGCTTCAATTAATCAGTGGTGCTTATATGTATAAAGTTTGCTAAAAATTTATTTTGGTTTTTATGAGTTTTTAAAATGTTGTTAGTTATTCTGACGGTGCACTTTTACACTTTGCAGCAAATGCGCGTATGAAACTTGAAATGTTGAAATAGGCAAATAACGCAAAATGGAAACAAAGATCACATAGCACAATTTCATGGCTATTTTTAGTTTTTTGATCCCATCACAATACAAAGTAGGTACTATAGTGTAATAACCTTGAACCATACAATGCTTAATTATGACTATTATGGGAGAAAATCATCTTAGCGTTACTGACGCAGTATTTGACTGTTTGTGATGGTACAATTTATTTTCTGAGGATCACGGTGAGGGTGATGAATTATATGCTCTCTCGTTTTGTGCTGTAAAATAATAACCTTGAACTTTTCATATCTATATAATGAACCTACGTCAGTCGCCAAATATTTAATAACCCATATAACCCATTTAATCCTGGTACTCTATTCAATAGCGATGATACATTTCAAATTTATAGACATTTGCTACTTGCTTTCATAAAAAATATTTGTTATTAGTTATGCACAAAATCGTCGGTGATGTATCCTGTGCGACATTGAAATGACGACAATTCAACTCTATGGAAACAAACAAAGCATTCATTGTCCTATTTTTAGTTTTTTTATACTACGAGTTTTTATTGTTGTTCCCTTGTTCCTTTCATTTGAATAAGCTCCTTTTGATTTATGATCGAGCTTGATATTTATGCAGATAAGTACTGGAAACGAGAGAAAGAATAAAGAAGGCAAAAAAGAGACATGAAAAATATCTTTAAAATGCAATGTTGCCCGGTAAAAAATATGAAAGTAATCTACTCGTCACAAAAGAAATCGACATTGAAGAAACTGAGCGAAAGAAGAAAATACCAATATTGTACCTGACTGCTGACACACATTTCCATTCACCTATTCGGATAGATATGTATCCTAAAGGTAGAAAATAAAACTACCTATGTTACATCTTTATATTTTTTTCCTTTTTTCAAAAGGTACGGAGACATTCAACTTTCCATACTGTTATTTATGATGATGACACAAAAAGTAGTTTAAATGGCTAGTTAGTGAATGTGTTTTGTGGTGTATTTATAGGAGCGCCATTACGAAACAGCAATAAAAGGTGATCAAGGTAAAAAGATTATTTTTACTTTACATCCCAAGTGCCATTCTAGTCTATTTTTACTGTTATTTCTGATCAATATGTATCCATTATTGTTATGGCGGTATCACCATTCCAGTAAAATGGCTGCTCTTATCCTATTCATATTTTTTGCAGTTTCAACAATATTTTTTAGGGAGCAAAACGATGATCTGAAATAAAACTACGTTTTTTACTATAAAAGCAGCAGAAATAATAGGTTGTTATATATTTATTATTATTCTTATAGATTGGTACTTTGTGTGCAAAAAACTACTAAATATGCCTAACATCGTAACTTCTAACATGCTATCATCCCAGAACTGTGAAGGATTACTCCTCTTGCTTTCACTTCAGCTTTTCAGTGCCTGCCGCTCTACGTGTTTGTGCTACTTGTACTACGGGTGATTTATGGCACATCCCAATAAGATGACATGTTTCATATAAAAATGTTTTCTTCGGACTTGGAAAAAGAATCTCCCAGAGGGTACCATCACCGCACCACATTAAGTTCTTTAGTTCACAGTGTGATGAACCAAGCCAATATCCCACCGCCTGAGTTTACCTATGTATTTTTATTTAGGTATGTGGCATCTGCCACCGCTGATTATATGGTTGAAATGTATTTCTTTTCTGTTGATATTACTTGAAAGGAAGGAAGGTTGAAAAATAGTACATGATCAAACCATAAAACTAAAAACGAAGCAAAACATCTAATGTATTTAACTATATGTCTCATATAATATACCTACTCCAGTGAACTTTTTTTCAACGGCAAAAAAGAAAGATATTATTATGATGAAGATATAATGATTGTTTGTAGTGGTGGTGGTGGTGGTGGTAAGGTTGGCAGTAAAAAAGGGTAAACAAGAACGAAATATTTAGCTTTAATAATAAGTACCCTGTGAATACCTATATGAACTGAATACTTAGCTATAAGTCACATTAGGATTGTTGGTTATAAAGTAAAAAAGCAGAAGTCAGCAACTATTTCTGCACAAAAACGTACTGCCGGCACCGCACCGTGTTACATAAAACAAAATATGCAATAATATAGTACGTTTATGGAATAGTTTTATTTGCCCTTTCTTTGCAATAGTACGGTGATGCCCCTTTCTCCCCTTTGTAACTTGTGGTATGCATATTTTTGGAAGAAAACATGGCATTATCACGACATCATACATTTTCTCGTATCAACAGAAAAGGGACATTACAGGAAAATCATAAAGTAAAAACGAAAAAGTAAGAAGACTACATGAACACACACACACTGGCAACTGGTAAATAAGGTTTTTGACTTGATGTCTTCACCGGAATTTCGCTCGTATTATATATTTCATCCATATAATCCTCGCAAAAAATACAAGACGTAAAAGAGAAAAAAAACTGGTAGGTATTGTGATGGTACGTACGTTCACTGTAGTCAAATAAGTCTCTACAAAGTATTCCGTAGAAAGTAGAAACTAGCGGTGCTACTACTGCTACTACTAGTGTGCGTGGAAGTGAAGTGCGATGGTGGTGGTAAAAAAAGTTTATCATGCTCAGTTACTCTGTATGATGTCTTGTTTTCCTGCTCCTCTTCTTGATGATGATGTCTTGAACAGGGATATATTATATGGCATCATCAAGGGATCATATTTTTTGTTGGTTCGTTATGGAATTACAATACAAGCCTGAAAAACCGTAATGATGATGATGACTGACTTTAGAGAAGAAAAGGAGAACAAAAATAACTAACAAAATAATGACGAGCAGAGGGGACTGAGAAAGACGACAACGTATGTGTGTGTGTGTGTGTGTACCTAAGTGCAAGAGTTGTATTGTCGTGTCAGCACCATGTCTCTCTTTCTTGTTGGTATTTGCGAAAGGAAAAAGGAACAAGTCTGAAAGAGAAAAATAACAACGATGTCATCATTACTATTATTATGAAGAAATAAAATGATACTACTACTACTACCGGCACCGCACCTGGATGAGATGACAATGTCGTAGTAGTAGTAGTAGTAGCGACGTAGGAAGAAATGAAGAAGGAAAATAAATTTAACCCTTTCTTTCCGCCTTTTCATTTTTTCTCTCCTTATTAGGAAATGTACAAAACAGACAGAGCATACGTTTAAGTAATGTAAGTAATATGATGATGATGATGATAACATTGATATGATATGCAATATGGCTCAAGTTTTTTTGTGCAGGCATGTATGTATAATAGGTATTTGTCTAGTTCTCAAGGAACAACACCAAAAAACTTCGTTTCATCAGATTCCTTTCTTTGGTGCCTGCTTACTTCTTCTTCTTCTTTTCCATTTTCTCCATTCTTATTCTTTTTTTAAAGAATAAAAAACGAAGAAAAGCTGAGCTACTACTACTGCTGCTATGTAGTATGTCTGCTGGATGGAATGGAGAGGAGAAATTTGACCCAGATGATGTGAAAAATAGTTTTGCCCTGGAAGTGAAACTCGTTAATCATCATCATCTCCCTCTCTCTCTCCTATCATATCATCATCATACCACCACCACCACCACACAGCATAACCAACTATCGTCATCGTTCTAGTAGTAATATCTTTTCTTTTTCCCAACTTGATCACTGAGTACACCATATAAAAGTCATCATCAAGCATCATTCACATACGTAGGTAGAAGAAAAAGACATTTAATGGAGGTGTTTCCCTATCTTTTGTGTCTTCTTCTTTTTATTTAACCATCCCATTTTACCTTTTCTTTTGACAATGATGATTATATGTATGCCATTTTAGCAAAAAATGTTTCTCATACTTTGTTGCAGTAGTCATGCAGTTCAGGAAACTGGCATTCATGCTTTATGCTACAACTATTTTTTGGCAACCGTTTTTTTTTGCAAAAGGTGATTACAAACATTGGAGTAATATTATATTTTATGATAGAATATTATCACATGGCAAAACCATAATGTCATGACTCAGGGAGCGTCCATTTAGAAGGTAACGTAAAAATAATGAGTAATCACTTAACTAAACCAGGCTAACTTACCAAATTGGGGAAATTATTACATAATAAAGTAATTACGGGACAGGCGGAAGTTTTGGTTTCGAAACACTTGGGAGTGATTTTCCTAAAAAATATCACGAGCACTATGGGCAGTTTCTGTATAACAATAAAATTGATTTTTTAAAATTATGATTGACCTGCGCTATTTTTGAACTTTAATTTAGCAAGTCCCTGACATGGAGTTGGTATCTGAGATATTTTTAGCGCTTAAACGTTGATATTTTAAAACAGCCTGATCGAGGAACAATGATTTTCGTAAATATGATTTAATTTAAATTTAGTTTAAACTTTAAGTTTAGAACATTAATTTATAAATTAATCTTTAGAAATCATAGTATGAATATGAGTGGATATAGGTACACATGATCTGTTAAAGGCACACATTTTCTCATCCCTCGAATTTCATCCCTTTGCAAATTTTTTTTGTCGTGCTTTGTCGCATAGAACCAGCATAGAACCCTTACAAAAAGGCATGTTACACTATAGACATGTCATTGCTTCATCAAGTTAATACAATTAAAGTTTTCATAATATTAAGTTAAGTTATAAAGTAATTAAGCTAATAGGTTACATTTTAAACAATATTAGTTTGAACATTACATAGTTAATACAATTTGTCTGTTTATTGTTATGAAAAAATATTATTTATGTCGATTAACACATCGTCTTCATTTGTAATTCGTGTTTGCTGCACTGCTGAAAAAATCATTTTCGTTTGACGTGACGACCCAATGATTAGAATTTAATGTAGTAACCAGAGAATATGTTATTAATAATATTCTCTGGTAGTAACTAAATACATATATACTTTAAGGAATAGAGGTAATAAGTAAATAGAGGAGACATTGGGACCTCTTAACATGAAGGCACATGAGATCCATGTTAAAAATTGTAGAGTACTTAGTTTCAAT
>JAHZMT010001503.1:0-32932 GCA_027743785.1 Sinhomidia bicolor
TGCTGCTGCCACTGATGCTGGTGCTTTTATTTGGTAAGTTTGACTTAAATCATCAAGATGATGATGATGATGATAATAGTGTTGGCTATGATCATCTTGATGATGATGATGACATGATACGAAACTGTCATGCCACGGTTAGTTACTTGCTGTGTATTTATTACAAGAGTCTCATCATCATCATCGTCAACATGCTCACCATATTCCAACCAAAATCGCAATCCATGTTTGCTTACTGACTTGTACAGACATGCATAATACCTACCTAGGCACATAACCCTTTTGATCACGGTGATGATGAAGAGAGGAGGAAGTCTTCTTCTTCTTGTGAAGAAATTAGAAATTTACGACACCGAAAAGATTTTTCACGCTTTGAGAAATCTCTATCCTTTCCTTATAAATAACAAGTATTCTTGTGTGAGTAGCAGCAGCAGCAGCAGCAACCAAATCAGCCAACACAGCAGCAGCAGCATGAGTGCACCGGCAGCAGCAGCTATAAGGATGATGAGGATGATGCATGTGAGATGTAACTCAAAATGAGAAAAAGATATTAAACGCAGATATATTATGTATGATGAAGAAGAAGAGGAAGACTCACTTCTGCTGCTGATGATGACTAACTAACAAAGTAAAGTAAACTGTGTAGTAAAGTTTGCTTTTTCATCCATTCTTACTCCTCTGCTCTGTTTTCTCAAATATTTACTTCACACGTCACAGAGCCTTGTAGAATTGCAGTGCTTATATATTCTGTATTGCAGCAGCAGCAGCACTGGTGGTGGTGGTGGTAGTAGTAGTACCAGAAAAATCTTTCAGCATTCTGCTGATAATATTGAGATTACGTTTTCGCAATAAAAAAAGGTAGGCACTATTTCATACTCATCGCTTGATGTGTGATTTAAAAAGGAATAATATTCCTACTAGGTGGTAGTTTTGCTAAATAGTAGTAATAAGATGAGCACGGCAGAATATAATAACAATCATAATAATAAGCATTTTCGGTAAGGTAACCGTATTTCTCAATGTTGACTACTAAAATCTTCTCGGTAATTTTTTTTTCTCTCTCTCTCTCTCTCTCTTGCGTCCAAGTTTAATAGTTTTCAGAGTTATCACTAAATAGTTTTACTATGTACATATGTATTAACTGCATCGTATAACACACACATACACACTTACAGGTGAGATCTCCACCTCCACCACATCATACATAATCATCATCATCATCATCATCATGCTCATCCCATTAGTAAACTTGAGGAATTCAAAATCAGATGAGATGAAGTTTGAATAAGTTTGATGGTCTTTTTTTGCAGAGCAAAGTCGTTTGTATATATTATGGCGTCTTTGTGATCATTAACATGCAGTTTTATTATTGCATACATATATTTTTATCGCTCACCTGTAAAAATTGTTTGCCTTTTCTGTACTACCATTACAACAACTACTACTACCACTATGCAAAGGGAAAACCACCATTTCCCCTTTTACTATTTTTATATTACAAGTTGCTTGTAATTTTTTTTTAAGTTTAGAACTTTGTTTTTTTCAAAGTTTAAAAGTGTGCGTTTAGTTAGAGAAATGCTTTTGAATAGCAGAAGAAAAAAAGAAAAAAAAGATGCATATCATTATCATGCAAAAAATACTGTAATTTTTTTCGCTGAAAAAAAATTAAGTAAAAAAGAGTGTACGTACAACACATCATTACCACAACTGATCGTGTTGGATGGAGTGAACTATAATGATTACTTTGACTATTACACGGAAAGCGATATATACAAGGCTTAACATTCCCGATTTAACCACCTGCAAATGTGCTGCAACAAAATAGTAAAAATTGCAATTTAAAGAGATAAAATTTGCAATTAGTATATAGATAGATAGATATCAAGTAACAAAATACATATTAAAAACTACGTACGTTTCTGCTTTACGCGTAACACCATGAATTTATGTGTAAGTGTGTATATATATATTTTTTTTGAAAATCTCTTCAGAAATAATAATAATGCTTCACGTTCATGTTAAACGGCGCATTTGGTTCACTTGCCCCATTTTTTCAGCCGATAATGATCACTGTTTCAACATCAAAAAAATAAATATATACATATAAGCATGTACAACATTTTTGATAGATCTGCTTCTTGAATCTTTGAAACAGTGACAGTTTTCTCCTTGCGGGAGTAATGATCCTTTGTTGTTGTAGGTTGTGCGCCTGTAGTTAAATTGACGAAGAAAGGAGCAATAAATATTTTTATGGAGAGACAGACAAGTTGAGCTAGAGAAGAGCTAGAGATATTTGCTTTTCTACACTCACACAGAGGCAGGCACTCTCCTTTTTTTACCGCTCTCATCATCAGCCACCGTCGTAGTTGTGGCCATTATAGCCGTGTACCACCACCAACGAAACAATCATTTCATCCTTGTCATTATCATTACCAACAACAACGTGATGCGTTATTTTCTCTTATTTATTTATTTATTCATTTTTCTAGGCAAGACCTGTCTGTGTCCATTATGCCTATAGCTTGTCTGTTTACATCTGCATTATGTTGATGATGATGATGATGATGATGACGACGACGACGATCGCGATGATGATGATAATGATAATGTTATGAAAAATGAAAGAGGAAGTTTGCGCTTCGTTTTCTGTGGAATGTATTGTCAATAAAGTGTAACATGAGAGCAACAAGCGTAAATTAATGTTTTTTAAGCAGACAAGACAAAAAGAAAGAAGCTATGTGACATGGTAAAAATGAGCCACGCCTTTCCTTCTTCTTGGGAGAGAGAGAGAGAGAGGCTTTTTTAGCAAAAAATTTCAGTAGTAGGAATGCTCATCATGGTGAGCATCATCGTGCAACACGTCATTTGCATCTGATGTCGTTCGGAAAGAAGAAAAATTAATCGATTTGATAAGCCGATTCTCTCTGCAGCAGCATCAGAAGAAGCACTTGACTCGATTGCGTTGTCGTAGTTAGTTAATGAGATTTTTTACGTACCCTCGCGCGCTACGTTATGCAATCCAATACTGAACGTGTCATTATTATCTTGACTAAGCTTTTATAGGTACACACATTTCTACAACTGATTTGCATTAAAAAAGTCATAAACTCTCGCTTAAATATTTCGCCATTGCATTGCTGCTGCTGCTGCTGCAGCGTGCTAATTAAACCACTTGGGTAAATTGTGCGCACACAAGTAAAACTGTAACCCTACTTCTATTTAAAGCAATCTTTGGAAGAGTGCGATACAGAGGAACCAACTCAAAAAACCAATAAAGGTATTATCGTAAAAAACAAAAAAAGAAGTTAAATAGTTAAATAAAACAACGAAAAGACTATCTCTCTTCTGACGATGAGTGTGCCTTGCAGCCTTCTACACAACTTTAGCTTCCTTTCTTCTTCAACCACTCACCTCTCCTCCTCCTCTCTTTTGTTTCGTGTGCTCACTTCTTCTCTCAAGTAAACCCACTGTTTTTGCTAGTTTGCAACGCAGTAGTAGTGGTAGAGAAAGATAAAACGCCATTATTGCCAAACTCTATTACTTTTTCAAGCAAAATGATCAAGATAACAAAAAGTCTACTACTGGTAGTTGTAGTAGTCGTCGTCATCGTGGTAGTAGTAGTAGTATCTGTGGTAGTACAGCCTTATAAGCATATTGTTAACAAGCAAGCTCACATGTACGGGGAGTGGGTATGCATGTATCTTTGATTGCAATAATGTGTAATGAACTGTTATTTTTTTCTTCTGTATTGGTTTTCTGCTCTTCTCATCTCATCTCTCTCTCTCTCTCTCTCTCCTTGCTTTTTCAATGATCGTGCAAAAATATCTGAAAATATCGTGCTTGAAACACAAAATCAACATGTTTAATACCTTTTGTACTGTTACTATTCATTATGCCATGACATCACTGAGTGAGTGTGTATGCTTTTAAATACTGCTACTTACTTGCTGTATGCACACTTTATTCTCTATATCATCGTAATCATCATCGGCGACTCACACTACTTTTTTTCGACTGTGTGTAGCGGAAGAAAGTCAGCCAGCAGCAGTGCAGGCAGGCAGGCAGATATAGAACACTTTTAGGTATTTATCTAATCAGTTGTAGAAGAAGTAGTGAAGAGTGAGTGACTGACTGACTGAAGGTGAAGAAGAAAAATAAGCGGAGACTGAGGTAGAAATGAACTAACGTGCAACGTGAAGCGAACAAAACTGATCATTGCATTATCGTCATTCTATTATAATGGCTGGTGGTGGTGGTGATGGTATTAGATGAAGAAAAAGAAGAAAAAAACCACGTAAATACGTAATAATAATAATAATAATAATAACATCATGTTTTTTTGCAGAAAAGTAATACGAGCGTCAGTTGCTTGTTTGGCATAATGACATGTTGGAGTAATACGAGAGTATGTATATTGTAGCGCAGTAGTAGCAGCAGCAGTGGTAATGCTTAATGCAGTAGATTTATTTACCACAAGGTTAATATTTCGCCCCGGGAATAATATCTACATCTACACACACAATATGTATGTCTTATTTATTATATGGGCAATGCTTAATGGTGTAGATGAAATAAAAGAAGGAAGTGACACTACTTCTTTTACTGGAAACATTTTTTGCGGATGGGGCAGCAGCTGTGAAAATGACTTAAAATCAGTGAATCGAGGCAGAATTGGGATTCCTTGACGAGAATTTTAAAACAAGAGAGTGGAGCTGAACCGTGCCGCGGATATGAATTAAGCCTTGACAGAAAAAAAAAGTTTTTTTCTTTGGGAAATAAAGAGAAACACTCATTCGCTCAGTTTCCGCTATAGATGCTTACCATGAACATGACGACGACGACGACGACTACGACTCATCACTATAATATGAGCAATGTAATATCCCACCAACAGCACACTCGAGTGTTATTATTATTGTGTTACTGGTAAATGCTGCTGATGCACACATGTGGCCTCATTTCATTGAGGAAGTTTCTTTGAGAAAGAATATCTTCACTAAAGTTGAGTAGCAGTAGAGAGAGAGAGAACTGCGCAATAATCGATGTGACAAAGAGAATTTTCCTCACTTTTCAATTTCTTTTGAGAAGCGCTCCTTTTTCTTTCGTTCCATGAGAAAAAGTAATTACTTTTCCCAAAGTAAACGGATAACGCATTTAATATTTTTGTAAAAAGGCGAAATGAGGTAGATGGAAGCTTGTGTAAAAGCATGTGCTACTTCTTTTTAAAAAAGAAAAAAAGAAACGCTTTAAAACTACGATTTTTATCAGGATATTGGCAAATTCCTTTTTAAACAACTGGCGGAAAAAAAGGAAATGAAGAAAAAAAAATCCATTTTATTCCAGTCAGCAAAATTACAAATACGTCAATGTCAGCGCAAATAGGATAGCGCGTGCCTAGGTACTTTTATGCTGCTGCTACTGTTGCTGTTGCTGACGGGATGTAGAAAATCAGTTTAGCAGCAACATCACAAGAGGAAGATGAGCACGCTCATCTTCTTCTTTTGACTTTATCCTGACATGATTGTCACGACCAATGACGTCTTCATAGAGTAAAGAAGAAGCACCATTGCAAATAATTAGTTTATTTTGCCTTAATGGATCGTCCATTATGGATCCGGCATTCATTGGTACAAGAGAAAGAAAGAGAGGGTGAACACATTCTTTTAAAACTTAATTCTTCATACGACATGTTGTTCAAATTGCTTTAAAACTTTTTAGTAATTCCATAATCCTTATTATTCATGCATGGCCCACCATTCCAAATCCAGTTTTGCTATTTCTGCAATTTTTAAAAAAGCTAAGCAATGGCACAGGAAGTAAAAAAGAAAGAAAGAACGATCGAGCAGGAGAAGAGATCAAAAAGACAGAGACGTAGAGAGACAGCAGATTAGATTGAAAAAGTGCTTATTTCATTTTTTAATGGAGAAAGAAACTGTTTGCATGTATAAGTCAGCATTCAGCTTGCATGTGCTCACTTATTCATTCATACATTCAGTTATAATTTCTATTCTCAAGTTTCCCAGAGAGAGAGAGAAGAAGAAAAAGAAAAAAAATGCTTGCATGACATCTCCACTTTTGTTTTTTTCCTATAAGCAGAAGAACAACGACGACTAGTGCATTATTATGATCATCAACAACACTATATATTACTTACTAGCTCGATATCAATAATACAAGTTAGCAGGAGCAGAAGCGAGAAAAATGTAGTCTTTAGCAAATTCTACTATTCCAGTGGAATGTGTAACATTGACAGCAACACGTGTAAAGTAAACATGCTGATGCGGAGAAAGATTAAACACTGCCACTATCATCTACTCTACATGAGAGAATATGTCTCCAGTTTATATTTCCCCGAACAGAAAAAAAATCTCATAAAAAGACTGAAAGCTGCTTATATGACACAAGTGAAATAAGACAGAAAGACAATCGCAATCTTTTTTTTTTGCTTCTTTTCAGAATTCGAATTCGTAAAGAATAAATTATAGTTTTAAATGAACTTATTACATGTGGGTCACGTACGTGTAGGTAAAGAAATACATTTTGTTGCTTAAGGGATTTTCTTTTAAGAGTTTCAGAGTAAATTGCACACTGCTCGCGTTGTAAATTTATCGTAGTTTATACCAAATCCGTACCAATAATAAATCTCGACAGTTGCATTCCAATAGTGCTGAGAAAATTCTTTGCGTGTTTTTTTTCGCCCAAGAAAAAAAATACACGCTATAGAAGAGTTTTCGATCAAACACTTGAAAATACTATTACATGCACATTGCACACACACACACAGACACACCATTCTCCTTTCGGGTTTTTTAACACTCACTTTCATTTTAATTTAGCGTATTTTTTTTCATACAAGGGAGAAAGGGAAGAGATACACATTTTCGATAAAAAATGAAGCATGATTTTTAAATTGGTTTTGAGATTTTTTTTTCTTCTATCAGATGCTCAAAAAGATCGAGTATATAAAATGCTAAAAAAATTATTATAACATAAATACCACAGAAAGAAATAAGAAGAAGAAGAAGAAAAGTATACATGGTTTACTCAGTGTATATATTGTACAAACATTAAAATGGCTGTATTAATGTTAATTCGTACATTTTTCTTGCAGCAGCACAGCGAAAACAGTGTGTTTACATGAAAAGGAAAAAAAATTTGAAAGTATTTGTTAATCGGATTTTGTGCACGTTTGAAGCAGTTGGCATCTTTTGTCATAGCATAATGGAAAGGCTAATGCTCATAGTTTTTATTATTCTCTCTCTCTCTGACTAAAAAAGAAGAAATATTATTTAGTACACTTATTTTTGAATGAGACGCAGTTTCTGCTGCTGTAGGCAGTTATCAAAATAGTTGAATCAAAATTTTTGACTGAAAGCGTCTAAAAAGCAAGTATAAAGTGATAAGGAGATTTTTTTATAAAAAAAATAAAGTTTTGTGTTTTTGCACGCAAGGCATTAATATGGTGTTTATATTGTTTATATAAAAAATATTATTAAAATCATTTTTAGGGACTAACTAGTTGGCAGTGTGAAAAAAAGTTTTTTTTATGACAGACCCAGCAGAGTAACTACCTATTTTTCTTCTCTTCCTAAAAGTGTAGCGCAAGGGTGGAAAAAAATTAAGTATAAAAAACAGGGAGCGATTACATTTTTTTATCTCAAGAAATACAATGTTTTACCTTAATAATAATAAGTTGTATAAATTGTTGTCAGTCTTCTGCGTAGTAAACAAATGCAAGTTTTTTTTCTTGGTACATACAGCTCGCCAACTCAAACTAAAACGAAATATTAAACAAGCAGACTCAAAGTTTGTATCAGTTCATTTGCAAGAATATTACAACAACTGCGGGGAATTTGCCAGTTAGATATCAGCGTTAAATAAGAAAATAAAACGACTTGTATGTAACGTGATACCTATTAAGAAAGCATGACGACCTCTTTGGGCTCTTGACTTGTCGTGAGTGCCAAGTTTGTGTAAAAAGTGCGTAAGCGTAGTATAGTATACCTACGCTGGCAAACTTTTTACTAGGCTGACCGTTAAGTAGAGAAGTGTCGTCGTGTATATGTGTGTTATTCTACGTACTCATTCGGCAGCCTATTTTTGCTATTTAACAAGCAAATTGTTGCTTGTTTGGCTTTCTGCTATTTCCGAAAAAATAAATTTTCAGCGTGACGTGTACGTCTGTGATAATAAATTAAGAACATAAACAAAAGCTGAGTTACTGGTACACGAGTTGTTTTGAAATTGGAAGCAAGTCGTCCGTCACTCACTACCGCAAATTGACTTTTTTTCTAATTTATATTATATTTAATATCCTGCGTGAAAGAAGAGTACTTTTGCTTCTTCTCTCATTCTCTCGCATAGACACACAAGCACACACACACACATACTCTTGCTACTTTTTAACGACTGTCAGGGTTCTAAAAAGGAAATGAAAGTGAAAAGAAATTCTCACATTTTGACTTTTTGTCAGAAAGCCAGTGAATGACAGTGAGAAGATATGGACGCACACATTTTATTTCACGGAGAACCTTTACCTTCTGTAAACTTTTTACAAACTAGAGAAGCAATATCATTTTTTCTTTTAATTTTTTTTGATTATTACCACATGAATAAAATTCCATCTTGGTTTTGCTGGTGGATTTTTGTGTTTACTTGATAATGCAACGATTACGCCAAACAAAAAAAACTTGATATAAATCAATATTGATTGCACAATAAAAGCAATTGTAAATCCAAATCCAACCAGTTTTTTTTCTTTATCATAACAACAACAGCCAATACTACCAACGTAGAAAAATGTTGTAAAAGGAAAAACTAGTATATTGATATGCACAAAGTGCGTATATATATATATATATTCTCGCCTGCTCGTTTTGTGGATAAAAAGATGAGAACACGCTCAACAATATTATGCATGACTACTTTACCAATAATTTTGTATATTCTTTCTACAGCAGCAGCGTTTTATCCAACAATGCATCAGTGTTCAGACAGAAGCACAAACAGATACAATAAAAGACCCATAAAAATGATGTAGAAAACCAAATGCCTATTTACTGAAGTGCGTGTTCTTTGAAATATTTACTACATGTATCAAGATCAAATCTCAGATCTATATATTTTATCTTGATGTATCTGCTACACATTTTTGAGTACATATTTATATCACTGCTGTAAAAAATATGTATTTTTTAACAAAAAACAAACTGCGCAATGATTATGAAAAAAATTATGATTATGATTATTATTATAACCTTTAACTGTACTAATCACAATATTTAGTATTCTCTCTTGTTACAAACATGCTCAGCAGTAGCAGCAGCAGCAGCAGTGTTTCTATTTTATTGATGACGAAGCGACAAGATCTTGTGTATTTCTAAACTGATGAACTAATGTACCAAATTTTTCTGAAGTTTTACATTTTGTTGGGATGGTAAATCGACAACGCTAATATACAGCATCAATTGAATTTCATAATTGCAATAAATTTGCATGTTTACGAGTTTGTTGTGTGCATAAAATTCAAGTTGCTAATTTTTTCGTTTGGTAGTAAACGTAATTGATGATGGGATGATGATGATATTTGTAGCACTGTACTCTTAGATTTTAGTACAGCAAATCGTTTTTGTGTAGAAACAGCCATAAAATTTGGTCTGATTCTTGATTTTTTTCAGATGATCTGAAAATCGGCAGAGTAGTGTATGTACGTAGTAAAAAAGGACACAAAGTTGTTAAATGGAAAGACTAGATTACATTGAACAAATTTAAAAAGTCAGCTAAGATCTCTAGTTATACACGCGATTTGCCAAGCCAATAATGTACCATTTGTGAATAAACATCTTACACAGAAATAAACGTCAAACAAAAATTTTTGCACGCCAATAAAATAGCGCAAAATTAAAGTTACGTATGGTAACGTGGAAAAAACACATGTCGTCATCTATAATGACGGCATTTATTTTCGAAAAACGCGTCGCGGGAGGCCCTCGAATAAAAATGAAAAGTGACAATTTACCTCCTCATAAATCTTTTGAAACGCAATTCATTACTTAAAAATAGAATTGTGTGTACCAAATACTTATGAACACGGGTATAGAAGAATGGAAAAGTGGCAGTAAAATATTTAATCACTTTATTGTATTGTTACAGGTCCTTGCTGTGTTCTAACTCTTCTAGCATGTCATATAAGCATTGTTTGGAATAATACCGTCTTTACTTGCCCAACTGACAACCGAAATGATCATTTTTCTTGGAGATTGAGATTCATCATCGGTGAAACTTAAACTGACAGTAAAGTAATATGAGTGACTCATGTAAAGTAGGAACATGTACCACCAGGTTACTAGTACGGCTGTATGCATTAAAAAAGGATTTGTAATATTTTTTAAAGCGATTCTTGTTTTTATTCACGGGCCTTCTCTGTTTATTAGCTAGATGACAATTTTATGATGCATTATACACGTACCAAGAAACTGAGAGCTCAGTCCAATATTAAAGAAATTACCAATCCCAAGCAACTTCAAATTGTTTTGCTTGTCTCATCATCTTGATGAGATTCATCTGTCTCTCTCTATAATATTCGTTGAACGGTTTGACTGACTCGCTTCAAACTTTTACGTCGATTGAAAGTTCGGTCGCAATATTTTTTAAAATTAAAGGACACTACCCACTTGTCGCCTGTCTGCAAAATTATTTTCACAAAGTTTATAGAAACTTAATTTGCCAATGATATTTTTGTAGCTGATCAATGTCTCATTAACTTTTTTTTTTGGAAATATCCACGTTAAACGGGTGTAGGAAATAGACAGAATGAAAATTTGCATCTCATCGCTCAAGACACACTACTGCCATTGTTGTTAGTTTTTTTTGAAGGCGAAACAAAAATATATTATTTGGGTCTTGGCTTCAATTCGAGAGCTTTAAACTTGAAAGAGAATAACGTATAAAACACAAGAGTAATTTTTTTCAATTGATGAATGAGTACGCATTATATGGATACAAAAATTATTAACATTATTATTAATCACGGTAGCTTCAAAGTGTCACCACAACAACAACTACAGACTACTGCAACAGCGTCGTTGTATACAGATTGGCAATGTTCAATTGAGATTTCATTCCTCTTGAGTTGTCGCTTCTTTTTGACTGATAATGATAATGATAAAGTATAAAAAAAAAGTTTGATGTTTTTTTTCATCTAACAACATCGTTCATGCATGGTTGACAATAAATTGATGAAAAGTGATTTGACTGAAAAGAAAATATTTTGTACAAATATAACTTCTTTTGAAAGTTACTTTGCGTTATTAATGAAATTGCCTTCGCTTTGCTTCAAGTACATACATCGCAGCAGCGCCATTATCTGGGCATTCTACTCCACAGACTAAAAACGTATAAAAAACTCCTTCACAGACAATTAACAATCGTCATCATCATCATCAGTACTTCTCATATGTGCTGCATAAACACATCGTAAAATGTTTTCAAAAAGTGTATATACATTTCTTTCTTGTTCTCGCCACAATATAATCACTGAATGGTGAACTATTTCAATATGAAGATCATATTTGCTTCAAAAACGTATGCTCAACAAGAAGAAAATGTTTTTTCTTGGGAAAAAAATATGTGCGCACATTCAAAACATTGACATTCAAAGATATTGACGATGCGTTTTTAAAGTCTGACCTCCTTACCAACAAATGGTCGTTCTAAATAATTGCATTGTCGGCACCAGCAACGGATTAGCTTGAAAGTACTTTGCTTAATCCAATTCCAACGAGATATTATTATTTTTAAAAAAAATTGTACATACACTCATCTTACTTGTTTACAAGTTAGTGCTTGTCGCTTGATGCATATTACAGTGGAGTAGAATTTAGAAAGGAATATTTTTTCTACACATACATCCGGTAAGGTACGTAACATTTTTTCATTGACATTTCCTGTCAAAGTCTCCAAAACTGATACCAAGCCAGGCAAAAAGCATTTTATGACACAAAAATACTGTAATCCATTTGCTGAAATGCCTATCTAGTTTTAATGGAAAGTATACATGCAAAAAAAGTTTTTTTTGTAGCCTGCGTCAATACCTGAATATTGATTTCCTACAACAATGTAGGTATTCACTGGTCCATGTTAGATGGTAAACGTCACGACATAATGTGGCTTATACGCCTAGCTGTATAGAGATAAAGGTGGCGTGGTGGCGTACCTAAAAATATTATTGAAGAAGCCTTGTCATAAGTCACTCAGAAGACGATATAGGCAGACAACCACTATTTAAGGTGTAATCGCAAACATACAACAACTTGCGTAATTTTCGTGTTCACTGCTCACCTTTTTGTAATAATAATTTATTATGGTGTACACAACACAACCAAGGAAAACTTCCCTTTCACACCCCTATCTCTACACAAAGACAAGTCTACAAACATAAATACAAGCTGGTGGCAGCATTATTACTACAAAGCGTCTCCTCTCTCATCATCATCATCACAAGAATTACTTAAAAATATAAATAATCACATGGCGAATGAAAATGGTGTGAGTGACAATGAAAGTAAACAAGTTTGCAAATCTCACCCTATCATTGATAACGATCGATAATCAATAAAATATAAGTATTCATTGGCTTGATCGTCAAGTCAGCATCATCATCGTTACCAGCAGTTGTAGTTACTCAACCAACAGCTTCAAGCAATTAGATAAAATTTTACGTTTTTGATATATAACATTGTTATTCCCTGAAGCGCCAATAAATGCTGTTGTTAGTAGTAGGCTGAACGCAACATGGCAAAAGAACAAATTCTAAATCGCTTCTGCAAAAAAACCACAACTTCCTCTACTTTTTTAAAAAAATATGCTTTTTGGATGGATGATGATGATAAACTGCTTGAGTCTGTTGTTGAAGATGAGATGTTATGGAAAAAATTATGCAGGTAATATGCACCCATCATCTAACAACAGGTATATATACTCTCTCCTCCACCACACCACCACTACCATCAACCATCATCTATCTATCAAACTTATCTCTCTTTTCTGATTCTTCAGCAGCAGCAGCAGCAAAACCTGATGATAATCATAATGGCATAACACACATAATCATAGTAATAACGATAATAACGACAAACGAAGCGCTGTTGTAGTGCTGCTGCTTGTAGAGTTTTGCGATGATGATGATGGCAAATAATACTTGCTCACAATCAGCAGGTGCATATCCATACAAACGTCAACCACTTTTAAAGAGCCTGCCTGCATTACATCAAGTTATCAACATTAATCTCCTCTCTTTTCATAAAATGTCTTGCACCTTTTCAGTTAAACTGGTGGTGGCGGTGGTGGTGGTTATGGTGCACTTTTACTTTACTCCTTCTGAATACCAACGATACAGCAGTATTCATACTTGAAATTATATAAAAATGCAACTTTTGTGTCTGCCTTTTTTAACAGATTAAAAAAATGTTAATGTGTATATAGGTGGCTTTTTGTATGTTTGTTATATGTGTAAACCAGTGAGAAGACAAGAGATGAGAGAATATGATAAGCCTAATAGCAATAATAATAATAATAATGCGAGTTGAGTTGACTATTGACTTTTTGAATGAACCCTTCTGTCTACTGAGCTGATGCCGCTAATGAGTTTGATAGGTGAGTACCGCCCACAACAACTACACAGCAACGTAAATATAATCGTCATCGCCATCATCAAATGTGAAGTGAAGTGGCACGTTTGTTGGTTCATACGTACTTTGTTGGTAGGCAGCAGCATGGATGTGTGACTGCAGTTATCATTATTGTTATTATTATGGCTGTTGCTTATTGGCTATTAAATATATTGGCAATGATTATTGAGAATGACTCCAAGAGTACATTATATTTGTCTTGTTCCTATTGACAGGGATGATGTTATTCATGATGAGTTTACTGCAAAGGTGGCACTTTTATGTCATTCGAGAAAACCAGATGAATATACCAAAAATGCAACAGTAACAACTTAAAAATAGTACGTGAGCAAAGGTTATCATCGGTAGTACTACTGGTACTGATTAGCAATCACAGTGGGTAGTAGATTTTTTTCCCAATAAACGCTTCTAAACTTCCGTTGGGCACTTGATGGCACTAAACGTCTGTTATTCCGTTGTTGTTTTCTTCTAGGTCATAAAATACTAATGGAATAGTGGCAGTTGATAAGTGACATTTACATATTATAATTCGACAATAAATCAATGCTAATTTACTCTAAAATGTTACATGTTAGATGTCATGTTTCTTCCAATTTGTACTGCTGAAACCCACTTTAATTTTTACATTTTTAGGAGGCAAGTCGTATTTTAGCGTGTATTGTCCATCACTGCTGTCCTTACTTATCAGCCTGAGTCTTCTATTTGAAAAAAATAATCTTAAATGGTTAAAAGCTGAGCTGCATACAATATTTTCTACACTGCCAATAAGTATTTTATATACGATTGTTAATATATGTAAAAACCTGACTTCCGGCAAATGCAGTTTTGGTCGGTATGCATGCAAGCCAAGTGTAAGAATTTTGTTTGAAAGTTTTACCCTGACGCCATTTCAACGATGCCGCTTTAATAATAGTCTTATTAAAATACTTAAAATCATAACTCGATTAGTGCCGCGCATTGCACACTCATTGACAAACCCTTCCTGATTTTCAGCCAATTCGCAATTTAATTGGAAAAATTGAAAAGGATGATGATGATAGCACGACTTTCAAATCAGAAACTGATACTGTTTACATATTTTTTCTTCTTTCTTTCTTTTTTACTGCGTGCACTGCACTCCTATTACTAGTTTGCAACATCCGTTTCTCTTATATGACATCTTGCAAAAGTTGCCTAGCCACAGACAGAGGAAGTTTGTAGTATGCATTAGCACTTGGCAGTTTGAAATAAAAATCGACCTTTCATCACATTTCATTGCATTTTAACCTCACATCTTGCTCTACCCTATTGTTATGTATGACTTGTATGAGACATGCATGCCATTCATTTTGTAGCAATACAAAACGCAGTAAAAGTGCGTGCCGCCATGTGCGTACTCTACGCCTGAGGGAGATCGTGGTGGAAGACAGGAAAAGGCAGCATTGCATTTTAAATGATAATAGTTTACCAACTTTTTATGTAAATAACATATCAAACTTGAACATAACGTTAACATACATAATATTTGCTTACATTGTTACTTTTTTTATTTTATGTATGTCATCCTACCATTTTTATTAGCATTGCGTGTGCGTGTGTGTGTGAGTATTGATTACAATACAACAGCTCTACGCACTCTTTCAAGTTATTACACTTGATCATACGTATTATCATCTAGTGTGCCCAAACTGAAAATGAGAGTTTTTTTTCTGGGATCCATGTACTTCCACACAGAGTTCCCATCATCATCCTATAATCATGAATTTACTCATGTGTAGAAATTAGCAATAGATCTGCCAACTAACTCAGTATTTACAACAACGTAAGGTAACATTAACAGTGTGTCTACCTACCTACATCACAACATCTTATTTTCAAAGCTTGTAAAAAAATAAAATATCAGATTATACCAACCACCAACCAGCCTACCTACCTGCTTGTTGTTTGCATGCGTGAATAGCGATACTATCATTACGTGAACTAGGACGTTGTTACAAAAGTCACATAAAATGTTACTTTGTATTGTTGATTCTTTATATATTATTTTTTACATGCTGCTGCACACTTTTGGGGCGTCAGTCAAACATCCCAAAGCAGTGACAACAAAACTTGATGAAAATACCTCTCCAGAGGCACGCACCGTGTCGAATAAATAGTGAGTAGCAAGCAACATTGGAAAACGGAATTGCAGGCAAAATAGTAAGCAAGTATGTATGTACTTAAACAAAGAGGAGGTGAATTCCCTTTTTAAAAAAAGACAAAACAGAGCATTCAGTATTTTTTTTACAATTTCCATTTCCGTTTTCTGTCGATGATAAGCATGTCGTCGTCATTTAGTCATCGTAAAAGTTTCTTGTCAGTGACAACATCATGATTCACTTTTTATTACTTGTTAACATACAACTAAATGATGATGGCGATGAATGACAGACAGAGTTTGCTAGTGCTGCTGCTATGCTGCTACGCTTCGCGTACCAAATATTATCGTGTACACCTTTTATGAAGCAAAATTAGTTTTAAAATTACTCACCTTGCTAAAAAGGTTTGTAATTTTGATGGTGATGATGATGATGATACTTGTTGATAATATGTTTAAAAACTCACGAACTCCGTGTCTGCAGACAGGTATTTGACTTTGTTATGATTTCAAACAGTTTAAGGCACATGACACTACACTTTCGCCATTTATTCGTCGTCAGTGCCTACATCAACGCTTAAAAATGCGTCAATTATCATTTTCCGTCATTTGTGGGCGTTTGTAATATAAATTTTGCTGAAGATCATGTTGTAGTGATATGCAAATATCAAACAATAGTTGTATAGATTGTCATTATCTAATGATGAATCCTTTCTACAAATAGCACTCTTCTTGAGTTTCGAATTATTCCCTACAAACATAATTAGCTACGAGCGAGGCGTGTGCAAGGATTTTCTGTTTTTTTAAAATATATATTTTCAGTTGCCAATCAAACAATTACACGACAGATGAAAGTATGTGGTGCAACACAGTCTCTACGAAAAAAGCCATTTCTAAGATGAAAGTGATACGCGTGAGTGCGCAGCAGTTTGGGAACAGAAAATTTAAAGAGGATTACCTGAAATCCTTCTCACCGGAAATCACTCTGAAAAACTCAAATTTAAAAGACCCTCAAGAAAAGCCTATTTATGCACCATTGTTTACTCAGTACTTTCAATTATTGATGCTATCTCAAATACATGTATATATTAACCCCGCACAAGAAAAAAAACAAACAAGCCACTAACCTCGAACTTGCTTGTGTGTGAGTAGGACTTTTCCCTCAAGTGACCCTTCTAGAAAAACAATGCTAATTGTATTGATACATTTAAAAATTTTGTATTTTTTCTACTTTTAGTAACGCTCGATAAGAGTTATTATTATTATTGTAGTTTCTTCCTGTTCATACCAAATTTGGCTTGTATAATAATAATATAATAATAATAAATACCCATATGCCTACCTATTTAATCTCTGTGTGCATCAAACTCACATGCTAGCTGTATGCCTTTTGAACTTTAAATTGCATTTTGATGTTATCGATATCCCAAAGTGCATCCCATCAGCAAATACTACTCATTTACACCGCATATATACAACTTATGTATATAGGTAGGTACATATTTTTTAAACTGTCGCGTTTGGGAAAGCTTACATTTTTTTCAACAAGTCAAGAGAGAACCAGTTCAGTGCCTAATAATATTGATACCTGTCCGTGCACTGCAGGTTATGCGTGCATACGTAATTTATCTCTTCTTTTCATTCTAAATATTTACTACACACATTTTTGCTTGTGTACGTACGTACACACACCATCATCATCAGCATCACGGCTCTTTCTCAGAGAGTATAAAATGCTGTTGTGAATGATAAATTGAAAATCTTTGTACAAAGCAATTTCTTTTTTTATTTCATTGTTATTTGCAAGAAAAAAAATATTAGTGCTTATTACTGCCAACAACACTGTGTGCAGCGAGTAGCTGGAATCTAAACGTAATAGGGGCTGCTGCAGGTGGAATTGCCTGTATTGATTACGGACGGATTATGTATTGAGAAGAAAAGGGCACGCACGCACACACACATGCTTCTGATGACGACAAATGGAATTGATCAGGCTGCTGCTGGCAACAGCAGGAAAGTAAAAGTGGTATTGAATAAAAGTTGTAATAAATATGAAATAATAGTAATAAATTGTTACGCTACAAATGAAAAATCAATTTATTTAAATTAATATGGCATAAGTGTAGTTTACTATTTTTTTTAGCAATAGGTGCCTTTTATAATAAAAAAAACCTGCTGAATCCCTTTGTAATGATCACGACGGAAACGCCCTTTTTTCGAGAAAATGTACAGTAAAAACAATGAAAATACGTCCTTAAATGTACAATATATTTGTAATGTATGTACCATATAGATAGAATGTATCGGCAAAAAAAGAAACAAATCGATTCTAATTGTTTTTCTTTGATTGGTTAAACTTTTGGCGCTTTAAAAAATATTATACTATTAAGCATATAATATATATATGCAGTTGTATCATCAACCATCACCGTATTACCATTATATTGTCTATTTGTTTTTCTAAGTATATCTCCATCTTTTTTGGCATCAATTAATTGTAATAATATGCATGTTGTTGGCAGCAGTTGTGGTCAAACTCATAGCGTGAGGTCCTGATCATAATTGAAAGATATATAGTCGTCCAAGTTAAATGAAACTGATGGATAACAAATATGTGTGAAGATGTATTTTGCGACTAAACGGATTAAAGTTACTAGATTTGTATTGATAATAAAAAAATAATAGTAATCAATATTGTTTTGACTGTAAGAACTTGTGTTTGAAAAGAAAAATGATAGTAAAAAGAGATAAGGCTGTACGAGTAGTAGATTCAAAGATGATATTATACCAATAATATGATCAATAAAGTGCATAAACAGATGTGAATGATCAAGCTCTCCTTTTATTGATTTTTTTTCTCCATTTGTTCAATGTTTAGCATGCAAAATTGCAAAAAAAACAAATGGTAAGAGAGAGAGAGAGAGAGAGAGGTTTTATGAAACCATGTAATAATAGTAAGGCATTTTAGTATTATCTGGAGGTACGACGAGATCAAGACAGACACAGAGAGATAGAGAGAGAGAGAGAAAAAAGGTAAACTTGGTGTTTGCAACTTTTAGTATAGTTGCTAGTAAAATATACGTTCATGAGAAGGAGAATAAACCAATCATACATAATATTTATTATTATTATTATCATAACGAATATTTTCATCATTGGTTTTGTACACGTATTCTAAGCAAATGAGCAACAACGAAAACCCATTAACCTGATAAACACGGTGCGTGTTTTACTCGCCAACTTGCTAGCTAGTAATGCTGCTACTCTGATAATCAACAAAATAGTCTAGTTTTGAAACATGCATGTATTCACGTCATTCAATTTCATTTTCTGTAAATATGAGCTAATCAATCAATTAAAATCAGTATGGTCCTTTTTCTCTAAATCAATACTAGCAATCTCACCTATACTACGTGAGCATGTAATAAACGTGTGCGTTTTCATATATAAGAAATCTCGCAAAGCGTACAGGCATGCAGGTATTTGCTTGCGCTTCTTGGCTTTGTGAGATTTCCCATTGTTCATTAATTTAGCCCCTTTAAATGCTTAATGTTTCACCGTGCCTCGCTCACAGAATGAATTTCACGAGGACAAAGCGGCGATGATGATGATGACGATGATGTCAACAACGTCTGCTGAAATGTTACCCTAGTTAATGTATAAATGGCAAAAATGCATTAAAATTGTAGAGGAAATTGACGTTTGCGCTTGTGGAAATGATTAAACGCTTAGCAGATCAACTAACTATCCGAACAGAATGTAATAATAATAATAGCACAAAAATGTGCTACGTTATTTTTGGCTATGACTACATAAAACTGGCCTTTTTTGCAACACTTGGCAGATTGGTCACTCACAATAATAATAATAAGCAATCCAATGATTCTTGTCTGCTTAGTCAGCATCCACGTTATCTCATCAAAATGGTTTTGCTTAGGTTACTGCACAGTTTTGTAACAAAATGGACCCAATGACTTACCTGAAAAGAAGAAAAAAGAAGAGAATTTTCATGAGACATTTATTTAAAGCACATGTCATTATCCATTTTATATAATCACACTTTACATTTTCATTCCATCTGCAAACAATCTGAGGATGCTCACATCCGCCCTTGGTATTGTTTTTATATTTTGTACATTTTTATTACTCTGACTTTTGAATTTTTAAGGTTTTGCACCATCATCATGCATAACATATTTGAGAGAGAGAAAAAAACATAACTGGTGGATTTTTTTTTCATGGGGTAAGAAAAAGAAGAAAGAAGACATTTTTATGTTGGAACATCACGATTAAAGCACCTTCACACACGAATTAAACCATACATACAGCAGAGTATCTTTTCAAAGAGAAAAAAATAACGCAGTATCATCATTGTCAAGTCAATGCAACCGTGCAAACATGTATGAGAATTTTGACACGTTGTGTTTTTTCTCGTCTTCCTGACACTTGAACTTGAACGGGATGCACCAAGCCAAAAGGACAAACGAAAGGGAATAAACTTTTGCATACATGCAAATATTTTTATTTTTTGCAATCTCCTCTCCTCTGCAATCTACTCACACATGAATAAATTGTCTTTATCAAAGTGGGAAACACAGAGATGGCAGTGTAAACTGCTTTATAAAATTAACTGTTTAATTTCATCGTCATATAACTAGAGGATAATATATAGGCTTTACAAAATAATATCCAGAATAAATCTTTATGATGATGATGGCAGTTTTTTTCTACTGAAAACCAAACACGTTCCACCTATAAATAACCATACTACTTGCTACTACTTACAGTTGCGGTGTTTAAAATTATTGTAATTTTTTAAGCGGATTCACCTTACTACGTTTATTTACGAGCAGGTGAAGAGTTGCATTAGCAAGGTTTTAGCTGCTGCTGCTGCTTCTGTCGTTTGGATGAGAAACCACCCGCTGTCTGTATTTAAGTTAAGTGCATCCGTTTATGTAAAAACACAAGATTTGTGATGATGATATGCGGATGATGGCTATTGCAGATAAACTGAAAGCTGTGCGGTGTAGAAAATTCGATGATATGATTTACACCCCATTATTCCAGCATTAAATATAACATTGAGCAAAAAAAACTGACACATGCTGGCGATTAAAAAAATGAGGAAAGACGAATGCTCTCAGACGGAATTATTATTAGCATTAATAATAATGGTAATAATAATAATATTAAAATGAGTAGTAAATTTATGGCTGTTTTTAACCAGGGTGGATGCAAATGATCTTCTTTCTAGTATGATTGTAATCATTATGATTAAAGAAGCCAAAGATGGAGTTTAGCTAATTGGATTTATGAGGAACACAGAAATAAATGACAAATTGCGCTGCTGTACTTTATTTTTTTCTAGATGCATCGATGGTCTCAATTTTTTCAAAACATGCACGTTATGTCAAGTGTTCCTCATTTTTTTTTCTATTGTACCATTCTACCTGTTCATTTGTCAATAGTACAAATACCGATAGCACTCATCTGACACAGAGTTTAAAAAAAAGGTATTTAGTGTGTCAAACATTGGCTTTGTGATGACTAGGTATTTTTATACAACTACATAAATACAATATGCATACCCCGCATACAATAAAATGCCTCCATTTGTCTGTATACTTTTTGAATTGGACTGCCTACAATTTAAATGACGGGGAGCCTACTTTCAATTCAATGCCTCAATCCAAACGTGAAGCCTGTTTTTTTTTGTTAAACCCGTAATGACTCGGCACTTCAGGAAGTTATTCAAAAGAGCAAAAAAAAAGATTCGTAGAAAAGTGTCATGCAACTTTTGGAGTATTTTCCACACTGTCTACCTGCATATTTTTAGCTGGTTTGTCTCAGCATTGAGTGCTTCTTTTTTATAAAAAAATGCAATCAAGTCTCCCTTGAACCGTTGCAAATTTTGACGTATACTTCCTACATTCAATCAAACAATGCACGATTATTTATCATGATCACCCATGATGATGTTTTGCTGAGCTGTTGAACTAGTAGTACATTTGTCTTGATTTTTTTTACTTTAATAATAATAATAATAATAAAATTTTTATGTAATATTTCTTTTTTTCTCTACAAAAATGTTCCCTCCAGTTCTCAATTACATTCTAGCATAAAGTTATACAGCAAACTTGGCTCGCAGCAAGCATGATGTAGCATAACAGGGTAATTGGTGGGGAAGATATTTGCTTTGGGTGATGATGATAGACAGTGAAATTGAATAAAAAAAGAAAGTCAGCAGGAGGAATCATTGGATTGGAGGAGGTGTTTGCGCAATATTTAATTTACTGCTTTGTAGTAACTCAGATTTGACTGATAAGTACTAAGCGCCAATTGTGCCTACCTACTACAATAACAACAAAGGATTTTTGCATAGTCAACGATACACCAAATAATCATTGACGAAATGGCATACACGAGCAGTAAAAGAGTAGGTATACAGTTAAATAGTGTCGCTGAGCCAGACAGAAATCAGGATATGATTTGATTGGCCACGTAAATACGTACAACGATAAGTAGGAAAGTCTCTAAACAACAACAACAGCGCAGCAGCAGCAAACCCAATAATCAAAAGAAAAAAATATATATAATAGTAATCAGGTAGAATGTAGTAAAATGTAACCATTAGTTGGCGTGGAATTGATCGAAAAGTGGAATTTACATCAAGTTTACCATAATATTATAACAAGAGAGGTTTATGTGCAGTGCAGTGGTGCATGTATTAAAAAATCTACATTTTTTACGATGGATAATCATATGCTGTCGTCCGTTTTGTTCTGCGACTACTACATAGCTGCTGCTACGACTACTACTGCTGTTGTTGCTGTTGTTGCATCTGGTGATGGGATGGGAGTGGATATTGATAAGAGGGTAATGTGAGTTTTTGGCACATTCAATTGACAAAAAATTGACGTAAGCACACAACAGAAAAGAGGTAATGTACGAGTGTATAAGGAATAATGATAGTATAGTTGAACGACGGAGGTTTTCTATCTTTTTTATCTGATTAAAGTGCGTGAAGGTTATGTATGACATGGTAAAATGCAATGCGCTGCTACTTGCATCAAACAGAGCATTTGGATTTTACTATTGTATTTTATTTTGGCTGATGATTGCTGCTACACTCAACATTTTTGTGAGCAATCCTGTGTCCAGTTCCACTTTTTCAAATATTTTCAATTACAGATTGAGTATCACTTTTGTGCATCTATAACACTTTGGCCAACTAGAACCGGGCCTATTATTTCCCACGCAAGCAAGGCATCTCGACAACGTGAGTGATTTCCATGCTTAGTCAAGAAAGTACAAGATGAAACAGGTGAATGATTAATAGATGATGGTAAAGTGATTATGAATGGTATGATTAAAGACCCAATCTTTTTGAGATCTTGTTTAATATGAAAAATTGACTTCCTAACATTAGTTGCGACTGACTGAGAGTATATTAACTAGATTGCTTTCTTGACATGCCAAAATTTGAAACGGGTTTTGATTGATCCCCAAAAAGAAGAAAAAAGGCGGAACGAGGTTGACAAAACTGTTTGTACAGTCAACAAGAGAAAATCAAATAAATGCTGTGTGGCAATAGGGAAATGTGAGAAATTCCTAAAAGTAACACTACGCCACACTCACACCCAATATATATTTTAGGTTAGGTTCGGTTTTTAAAATTAGGATTAAATAAAGTAAGATTTTCAAAGGTGTATTAAAAATGAAAATTTATAGCATAGACTTGATCTACATTAGAACCAAATTAAAAAATATATTATGAAGGTTGGGGGTGTGAGACGGAGGTTTTAGTAGTTCCTAAAAATTACGCAAAGAAAAAAAAATTGCAAAACGTTGCTGCAGTACATAAGAAAAACAAAAAACCAATTAGGAAAACAATCCGTAAATTCATTCACGCAATCCAATTTGATTCGGGGTTCAATCTAAATCCTTTTAAAATCACGAGATGAAAAAGTACTCTCGATTATATTTGAAAACTGCTTCCGTATGCACAATAAAAAAAATGTAGACATGTTTGTGGCAGGTTTTTATTGTAGTGTCACAATCCAACAAGAAAAAAAACAATTTTCTTTAAACTTTTTCCTACGCATCCTGTCATGAATTCAGCATGGTTAATCTACTTGTTATCCTTTATCCAAATTCCAAATATTTTATCAGGTAATCTCTCTCAAGAAACAAGAGAATAAAAAATGTTGATCATCTTCATGGCTGACTGTGCAAATGATTTTTTACAGATTATATGTGCGGTGGTGGTTGTAATTTTTATTTTAAAAAGAAGCAATAATGATGGTAGTGGAGCATCACCGTCGTCATCAAAATTGAAAACAAGACACATTTTTTGACGGCCAGTCATCGAACATGACAACTTAATTCATTTATATGCAAAAAATACGTGTTTTTTTCTTCAACAGGATTCACATTTTCCCTCTCGTTTGTATTATTATTTATTTTTTCATTCAAGCTGTTGTAAATGACTATGGGTAGGCTCACTTCAGCACTCTAGTGATTAAATCCTATTAAGGTTAAATAAGTCTAACTTTTACCAAGAAATTAAAATTCATGGACTTGATGCCAGTTTTATGCGTCAGCAGAGGAACCAAGTAAAGTTGTGATTGGTTGCGTCAACACCCCCAAAAATAGGATGGATGAGTATAGGATACCTACCTACCTAATATACATAACTAGGTAAAACGTAACTCTTGGGAATACATAAAACTTAAATTAGGTATGCATAAATAAAAAAAAGAGATCAAAAGCATCTTTTCAAAGGGATGATGGTCATGTAACAAAAAGCCATTGTGCATAACTCTTCTTCTTCGTCTCCTTCTTCAATTGTCAATATTCGCTAGACGAGCACGTGGTTGTGCAAAAAAAATAATATACATACATACCTAAGGACACTTACTTTCATTCAAAGTGTAAAAGGATAACAAGGATTAAAACATATTCTTTTTTTCGTGGAAAATAGGTTAATATGCTTGGAAGGATACACATATTTAAACACCAGCGAATAAATAAGCGATGATTGTACTGACAATGAATGTACCATGACCTCCAACAAAATGGCACGTTTCGAAACACGACAACGACGAACGAACTACTGTCAATTTTTATTCACTGTAATTTAAGCCGATCTTATCGCCATAAAGCCTGATGCATTATGCAGCAGGAGTACAATTATTCCCTACCTACCTTCAAAACCATCAACCTCACTCAAATGAATAAAAAAATCAATGTTTTGATAGTGGTACCTTACCGTGCTTGTGAAAAAAAAAGTTTGAGGTAGTAGTGGATACCATTATTACAATAATAATATATTTTTATTCTGTCTACCACCACCTCCACCACTGCCACCACCACAAATCAAATATCCTCTCTTTCTACATCAATTCGTCATTCATTGAATACTTCTGTCTCGTCAACTGACGCTCAACCCATGTCATACCCTGCGCAAATGTACTTTGTCCTGCTTCCGAGATTCAGCAAAGAATTTCAATTACATACTTTTATATACCCCCACCACCACCACTACTACTACTGCTACGACTACTCATGCCATGTATTTTTAACAAAAAAATGCCGCATAAAAATAACCATTCATGTTCACATGATCACATGAAAATGCAGAAAAGGTTATTTCCACAGAAAAAAAAGTTGTGCAAAAACCGCGACGTGAAATTGTGAAGAAAAAGTCAGATCATCAACATGATCATCCTCCTCCTCCTTACTCACTCACTCACAAGTCAGTCGCTCGCTTTATCACCACTGCCATTAGATTCTACTAGTTTGCACTTACTTCACTCTCGTAGAAGAACTCACTCTCGTCGCCGATGCATGCGATAAAAAAATAGAGTTCACGTTGTAAACTCTTCACTGGGCTGTTGAGATGATGATAAAAAAATGTGTATAATGTTGCTAAAATTTCAGAAGGGGATTGGAGAAGTTGAGAAGAGCGTAATAAAAGCAAGCAAAAGTTTTAGTCTGTGTGTCCTTGAGAAAGAGCATAAAACTTTGCTTGTGCTTCTCTGATGACTACTACTACTACTACAACAACTCACTCCCTCTTCTCATATATATTTTTTCTTTTTTCCACCACCACCACTATCATTATTGTCATCATTGACATTTCAATGGATGGGTACGTACGCTAGTTGGCAGAAAAGTTTAATGCTGCAGTTACTGTCGTCGTTGTTATCATCATCATCATCATCAGTGTTGTTGTTGTTATTTTGGTGCATCCGTTGTTGTTATCTGCTGCCCGTGAATATTCATAATTTTTCAACTGACTGAGGATGCTGGCAGAAATCAGAGGGAAAAAATCAGAGGAGGAGAATAAAACAGCAAAAAAATTGCAATGTAGTAATCATACTTAAGAAAAAAGCTATAAAACCGTGTAGCAGTCTATTTGCGTCCACTTGGCTGCGTCACCGCGTAATCATAAAGATAATTGCGCGTCTTTCCCCCTGCTCTCTCGGGAGACGAGACATGAAACAAGGTTTGACTTTTAAATATCAAAGCCCTTTAATTACCCTTTGCAGCAGTGGAGATGTAATAATAATAATAATAAAAGGGGAAAATGGGTTTGGTCCAGTGACATTTACCAGCAATATTTCCACTTTGCATTTTAAACGACATTAAAACAAATGCCAGCTAAGTCAGTGTGGTAGTAGTGAAGATTAGTTGAAAAAAGGCTCAAGGAAACAACAAAGACTTTTGTTCCAGTTTTTGTTCAGAAACTTTTCCATACGCGTTAGGCATACCTACATATTAGACACAATCTTTATCTCTTTCCCTCTCTCTCTCTCTTTAAATAAAAAAACAAGTAGTTTACATTCTCTTAATTAAAGTTTTCACATTTGAAAGAATTTAATTAAATTTGTCTAATGAGCGTACAATTTGCGAAAAATGAACTTTAGGTAGTTTAATCTCGTGATGATGGTTGCCGCTGCTGTCAACTACAGACATTTTGCTAATCATGCCGTCAACTCGTTTTTGTTTCCATTTGACCATGAACTGATATAATAAATGTCCGCTACTGTGGTGCTTCTCTGCCTTTTGAACTTTTGGCAAAGTCATCACCGCCAATAGTAAATTTATGTACATCTGCTTGCCTGTGCGCAAGAAAAAGACAGACACATGGAGAAAGGAAACAGGTTAACTGACGACGTTTTGCAAGAAAAAATCATGGCTGATACATTCATTTTTTTCTCATTTCTATTTCTACCAACTCCAAACTCGTGAGATGATGGTGATGATCAACATCATCAATACAACAATAATATTTAAATGTGTGCGTAAACGCTTTTAAATCACTTTGCACATCAGCAGTCATGTTTTCAATAGTCTAAAAGGACAAGACAAGCTATATAGCTGCCAAAGTCAATTTTTCTCGTGCTGCTGATCCAGGTTTGGTGTTGAGGAGACTGAACAAAATCAAGACGATTTGGTTACACAAAATAATGTATAATTTTTTTGCTCAAATGTTTTTGCCGTCGTTGTTTTGCAATAGCTACTGTATAAATTAAGGTATTAAAGTTACAACCCACGCAGAAGCGCGCACTATAAAACTATAAAATACGGGTAAGGCTTGCTGTCTGTCTGGCTGCTTTATTTGCATAATATCAGGTCATGTCAGCCCACGGCTGGAATTGTTTAAAAAAAGGCGCTACATTCCTTTGATCATTTTAACACCATTACCGCATCAGTGTATGTATATATTTTTTTTGCAATAAAAGACAACAAAAATGCAAGTTGCTCAAATATCCCAATTTTGCCAAAAAAAGGTAAATGTAAATTGTAAATCCTAGTTTTTGGGTGGATTTCGGCAAAGAAAAAAGCATACTAGCACGTTTACTTGGATAACGTCAGGAGGAGAGGCATAAAATAAAATGTCATCTCGTCATTAGCTTTGTCATGTTTATGCGCAAAAGGTCTCTGTGTAGTGAGCAGTGCTGCACAAATCAAAATTTCTTGCCCATTGTCCTTATCCCAACATCAATAACAACAACAACAATGTTGTTCTTTTGCATTGCCGCATTCGTTGTCAGTGTAGCACACAGAAAAACTACACACACACGTATAAGTAAATATAGCTATAAACATTACCACACAAGGTTACTTTAATGATCCTTGCTAATTGCGATGATGCAGGTGTTGTCAGAGAGGGATATGGGAGAGTCGGCAAAAATCAAAAAATTAGTTAAATGCTTGCATTTTTTAGTGAGACGCTCGTCATCAATTTTGCTACCTTCATTAATTTTGCTGTCACACATCTTAAAGTGAATAGAAAAGAGAATGCTGCAGCAACACTTGACCAATAATATGTATATATTCAAAACACCCACATAATTTTGGCTATCAAACAACGCTGCCTTTGAGTGATACATTAAAATACATTTGAAATCTCCAGAAAGTTTCTCAAAAGTAATACGGGAATACACAGCCTTGCCAATATTGCCCGTTGGTAAACATGTAGAAAAGCAATTTAAATTTATATAATGGCAGAGAGTTCGCAGTAGATGCTGGATGATGCTGCTGCTGCTGCTGCAACGACTGAAAATCGCTAGCTGGTAGCGACCCACTAAATCATCATAATCATCGTCAAGATGATGCACTACATTGTAAATTGTAACCTCCTCGGTAAATACATATATTCACGGAATGGTGTCTCCAATCAATAAAAGAGTGCTGGCTAATGTTGATGGTAGGCCATATTCGTACGAAATTCGCCCTGGGAAAGATCTCGCACCACAGCAGTTTCATTCTCGACTTTTTCCTATTACACCAGATAATGGAATAAAATTGCATAATTTCGTTCTGCCAGCGTGCCTCGTCCTCCATATTTTGTGTGTGTGTGTGTGTGCTTGCGAATACTACTACTACTGAATTATTCATCAGCCAGCAAATGGCATACATATTACATGTGGGCATTACCAGACTACGGAGGGACACGGACAAATACATGAATTTTGTTCAGATGACAGTGTGATATTATGGATGGTGGTGGTTTGGTAGGATGAATTTCTTGGATTCTGCTGGGTTCTTGTGAAGGTATGGAAGCAGGTAAGTTTATGAAGTTGACATATTATCTTGTCTTTTTCGTTTTATTCAACTCCCATCCACCATCATCCCCGCCACCACACAACTTCCACCGTGGTTCCAATAATGATGATCATCATCACACAACAACATCCTCGTTTTATTGTCGTGCCAGGTTAAGTCTAGCATAAACACAAGCTGGCTTCCTTCTCCAAGCCATGAAAAAAACTGTGCCTTCAGAACCAATTCAGGGGACGTCCTAAAATATTTAGTAGGAGCAGTAGCAGTGTGGCATATGTACATATGTACTCTCACTCGTTCCACAAACCTTGTGGTTTTTTCTTACAACACCACCAATATTGGTTTCATTTCCTTTGAATGCGTACCTATCTGCAGTTTCCCATAACTAACTCCCTTTGATATATTTTATGGTGGTGGTGCATTCGTTTTCTGAGAAATGGGAAGGAAATAAATAAATGAAGAAGCTGCTGATGCTGATGCACAGAGACTTGAACAAAATGAGTAATTATAATTAAGCCTTTCCGTATTATTTATGAAGAAACTGTGTGCAAGCGGAATCCTATTTGAGAGAGCAAAAAGCAAAACACACTTGTAGTTGTAGGGACTAGGCAAACATGTTATGTTGCGAAAGGAATACAAAATAACCACGACGGAGAGCCGAACAACCAACCAACCAACTAGCAAAGCAACACACACAGAGAGCAACTTATTCTATTAGGTCGACTCCACTCCTCCTCGACACGACAGGACTCCTGGGATCAGTTTATTTACTTTGCTTGCTCAGTGCTCTACCAACCACCGCGTATACATTGCATTGCACTGATGACGCTTTCCCGGAATACCAAGTAGAAAAGAGGATATAGTTTTCCAGTTTCAATGAAAATTGCCCCCACTGCTACTACTTACTCCCTGCCTCCAACAACATTGATATAATTTTCTAGTTTGCTTTACTTTTACTTCGAGAGACTTCATTATTATTATTAGTAGTAGTAGTAGTGGAAGAAGAAGTGTACGGAGAATAGGAGGAAAAAGTAAACATCTTGAAAACGTACATTCTTCATATAGGAAACTTCTTCTATTGAAAATTCTAATCATGCATGTGCTGCTATTACATTATTACGTCTGGCTTTCAAGACTTTATTTAAATTTTCAGATTGCCAGTCTACCAGGTTGCTAAATTTATTTATTTACTTACAATTTAGCCCAAAACTTTTTGGACTGTGAGCAATGATATGTGTATGCAGACGAACAAGATGTTTTTTATGGGTAAAATTGACTTGCGCTACAGCAGTACAGCAATTCGAATTGCAAAAATTTGATAATAGGTAAATAACCAAATTTTGTTCAAGAGAGGGAGAGAGAGAGAGAAACAAGTTTATTAAGTAATTACGTCAAAATATTATTATTTTTGGTAGAGACGACAACCAATATAATTCAGTCGTGCAGATGGTTTCTAACTTTCAAGACTTTATTTAAATTTTCAGATTGCCAGTCTACCAGGTTGCTAAATTTATTTATTTACTTACAATTTAGCCCAAAACTTTTTGACTGTGAGCAATGATGATATGTGTATGCAGATGAACAAGATGTTTTTTATGGGTAAAATTGACTTACGCTACAGCGGTACAGCAATTCGAATTGCAAAAATTTGATAATAGGTAAATAACCAAATTTTGTTCAAGAGAGAGAGAGAGAGAGAGAAACAAGTTTATTAAGTAATTACGTCAAAATATTATTATTTTTGGTAGAGACGACAACCAATATAATTCAGTCGTGCAGATGGTTTCTACGTGCGATAACTCGCACTCGATGAAAATACTTGGGATTTTTAATAAAGTTTTTTTTGCCACGACAGTGTGTTGCTGTTGACGTGTGCGTGAAGCGTCCGAATGAAGCACATTTTGACACTAATGGAAAATTGATGAAGTCAATATGATGAGATGATGATGATGACTTGACTGGTACAAAAGTTACCGCTTCTGCTCTTTCCTTGTATATTTTCTTATTCTAGCAGGACAATACGGCACATCGCGGGTAGGTACAGATAGACGACAGTACTAAGGAACGGAGCGGAACTAGTGTGTGTTTTGTTCTTTTTGCATAAAATAGATTCACAAAATTGTACTGCTAAAAAATAAGCTGAGCATTTTAACATTTTGTTGAAAACTACAAAAGAGTTGTACCACTTTTGCCGCTTGACATTTAACAAATTTAAGAGAGGTGAAACATTGATAAATACGTTTAAAAAATTATAGCCAGGTCAACTGTTTTTATCAGCAATACTATCCTACATGTTGAGTTGCTAGGTGCTTCACCAATTATTGTCAAAGTCATCATCATCATCACAACCATTATTACAATGTGGTTTGAGTCCCACATTACATTATCATTAAATTTAAATAATCATAGTGTTTCTAGAAATCGCAATAAATATCCTCCTGAGACTTTCCACTTGTCCCAATCTCACTACTACCACTACGACCCACTTTTAATCGTGTGTATTAATAATTTAGCTTATTATATGTAGGTGCATCAAAAATACGATCATGATAAATATTGTATGAGCAAATGATGCTCACTCAACGTGATGACCATTTTTTATGAGAGAGTGAGAAAGGTGGGGGAGGGGGGTTGGAAAGAAAATCTGAGTTTTGTTTATGCATTTTCTTTTCTTGTTGCTGGGGTTATCAGTTTTCTTTTAGTTTTTTATTACACTGATAGACGATTGATGATCATTTGGCTGTACGGACTCATTCTGCATTCTGTTATCATCATCAGTTTGCCATTTTTAATGAACTTTGCACAGTAACAACAGTAATGATGCAATAAAAAACATGCGATAAAAACTTCACCAGCAGCGATATACATGCATTTATCATGAACAAGTGGTAAGAATTTATGTTACGCTCGCTTCTGCGTTCGTACAGTAATAAAAATGGAAGGAAAAGAAGTCACTCGTCGCTAATGAAATGGTCACACTTTTTTGCTATAGTGTGGTGGTGGTGGTGGTGGTAATGATGATGGCGATGGGTTTGCTGGTTGCGTTATATTAAATATAAATAGTTTTGCTCAGGTGAATTTTGCGTGCAGAATGCAGAATGCAAAAAAAAGAACTTGCTCTTTTTTTTGCTGTACGTATGTACAATTGAACAAGATCAGCAGCAGCAGCGATTAGGTAAATTTGACTATCTCTGAAGAAACAAAATCTAGGTTAACGTGCAGTAAATAAGCGGAAAAAATTCTATTTAGTAGCGAGGTAAATTAAAATATCCATAAACTCCTTTTTTTCTAAATTACTAAATGGCACTGCTTAAATGTATATTTAAAATATAGTGGCGAGAAGAAGGTTTTTATCATTTCTGTAAGTGTGTGCGCGAGTAAGTGTGTGTTCTAAATATGAAGCAGGTGATGCTGGCCTAAAATTAATTCCTTTATTGCCACCCAATTGAAACAGACAAGTTTAACCAAATCAATTTAGTCTTGAACATTGTGTGAACACACGCCTTGTCTAAATTCATTAAACGTAGGAGGAGTAAATTTGGATATCATTATAAGATATTATTAACAATGGTCTATAATGGTGCGTTTGGTTGGACGGAAGCCGAACATTAGCATTATCTGTTGGTGAGCGAGAGCACCTTACTGAATATTCATAATTGTTAATTGTACAAAAGTTCTAAAAAGTGCCAGCCAACGTAATATGCATACATATACCCATTATTATTATTATTACATTTGTTACGAGATTAGCAACATTAATCTAACCAAAACATAATGTTAATGTGCAGCACATAATATTATCGTCGTCCCCATCATCATCATCACGACGATTGCTTTTTGCAGGTACCTACACGTGAACTTTAATAATAATTATGTATGCTATTTTTTAAAGCAAGAACATAGATTAAAAAAATATGTCTGTATAAATATTAAATTGGCTGGCAAATAGAAAAAAGGAGACACAGTAGGCCAACCACAACTACACACACACACACAGCAGCGTCTCAAAAGTAATTCTCATCATAATAAACTAAAACGATGAATGGAAGAGATG
>JAHZMT010001504.1:0-10896 GCA_027743785.1 Sinhomidia bicolor
CGTGCTGTTTTAGCGTGGGAAGGGAAACTTTTCCACTCAATTTCTTCATTCTGTTTTGCTTATCGAGACACTTTTGTCAAGTGTTTTTTACATACCACATGTATCAGTGTAGTTGTTATTGCGACCTTAATACATGATAATACAAGCAGTAGAAAAACAGAAGGCTATTGTTCCGCAGATCCATCCATATAACCATACTGTACAGTTGCTTAATTTAAGGCATTAATAATTATGGTGTACGTGCAACAACATCTAAAACCAACATTTTTTTTATCATTCAAAACAGCTTTCTTTATTAAGAGAACGGTCGATGGACTACCTTTAAACGATTCATCAGCACTTGCTATATTAGCCAAGCGCGTCACCAAATTCGGCATCTAATCAGTTCTGGGTTTTGGGTGGGATGCTGGTATGCATTATATACATACTTGGATGTAGGTGTCAGTTTGTGGGGCTCTTTCTACTTGTACTCTGATAAAGAGTTAGATTGATTGTACTGCAAGAAGTGAAGGTTCGCCTTTATTTGCTGTCAATAGTCAATATATGTACTACTCAAAGCATTTTACAGAGAGCTCACTCAGCATTGTCAAATTTGCTGTACATCGATTATCGCAGTAGAATTACCTATTTTAAAACGGTGGCTTTCTTTTTTGTAAACTTTTTCCTTCAAAATCCAATCAAAATCGTATAAAAACAATCAGTTCGAGAAAGTTCGATAGATAGTTTTTTCACATTTTCAGGACCATAGTTCATCCAATTTATCTTATCATCATCAATTGCATTTTCAATGATTTAAAGCGACTCTAATTTAACATTGCGGTACTATCACTAACATCTAATGAATGTTCAGTTGAATGACACTTCAATTATTAAATTGCTTGCGTGTACAGTAATCTTAAGTGATTTGTGTTTTGTATTTTTCATGCTTCATGTTTTTGATTTTGTTATGTTATCAGTGGTATCATGTGATTGATTAACAGATACTTTGAAATTTGGAAAAGAGTGTGCATTCGGGCTAGCACTGCAACGAAGCGAATAACAACTATTCCCACTACTTACCATTATTGGCATTCAAAGCGCTCATTTACTTCAAATCCACCTGCCAGACTTGACCGGTCTTCATATTCATCAAAAAGATATTTCTCTAAGCATTTGATCAAAGAAGCAAACATGAGTTCTGGAATAAGGTATGGTTAAAAATTATGCTGCTCCATTTTCCATGCAACAGGTTTCTACAGTAGAATTTTTTTTAAACGACCACAGATCTCCTTATTACTCCATGGGAGAGCATACCTTAGCTGTCCCTGCAACACTGTTTGCCACAAACAGAAATCGGCTACTGGAACGTCTTAGGAGCAATGCCAACATTCAAAATGATTCCGTGGTGGTGCTACAAGGGGGCAAGGACGAAACGCGCTATTGCTCCGACGTTGGACCAGTCTTCCGTCAAGTAAGTTTCTAATGTATTTTTTAAAGTGTATCTTCAAGTACTGGAATGTAAGTCTTTATAATCATTATTTTATGTTTTTTTGATGTTTCAAGGAATCATATTTTCACTGGACATTTGGTGTGACAGAGCCTGATTGTTATGGAGCCATTAAGGTCAGCGATGGCAAGTCTGTTCTGTTTGTTCCCCGTCTTCCTGACGAATACGCTGTGTGGATGGGCACCATTCCTCCGCTTGAAAGTTACAAGCAGAGGTACGAAGTAGATGAAGTTTATTTTGTTGATGAGGTAAGAAAAATTGGATTGAGAATAAAAATGAAAATAAAATGAATCTTTAAAAGTAGGCATGAGTAATTAATGATTAGGTATTTTATTTATTCCATTTTAGCTAGCGGATAAGCTCAAGACCATGAAACCATCTGCTTTGTTAACACTTGTAAGATCAAAAGAATAAATTACACATGCGAAAAATTTACCAATTAATTGGAACTATAATTATGTATTTGTAATATTTTGAAATGTGTAGAACGGTGTCAACTCGGACAGTAAAAAGAACTGTTACGAAGCTACATTTGAGGGAAATCAGTCAGTAAGTTTGTTATTAATGCAGCACATATTTGTAAAATCAATTATTTTTAGCAGACTTTTTAACAAAATTTTGCTTTTGCATTTTTAGATTTTCTGTTAACAATACCCTGCTGCACCCTGAAATTGCTGAATGGTACGCATGTCGTTTTAAAATTCAATTTTTTTTCTAATGATAAGTTTCTTAATTAGTGTACTTTTTACTTCCAACTCAGCCGTGTCACTAAAACTGACTTGGAAATTGAGGTTCTTCGATATGTCTGCGAAATTTCCTCCCGTGCTCACATTGAAGTTATGAAGAAAGTTCGACCAGGCATGAAAGAGTATCAGGCTGAAGCTATCTTTGCCCAATATTGCTACTACCACGGAGGATGCCGACATTGCGCGTACACCTGCATTTGTGGCTCCGGCGATAATGGTGCCGTGCTTCATTATGGTAGGTATTTTATTTCGAATCTATGATTGTTTCTAATATCAAGCTAGAAAAGCTAAAATTATGTGTTGACATTTAAAATGTTTGCATTTTCCAGGACACGCTGGTGCTCCAAATGATAAGACAATTACAAATGGGGACATGTGGTATGTGAACACTATAATAAAATATTGACTTTTTACTTTTTTAACATTGCTCAAAGTGAACGTTTTAATAAAAAATGTTTTATGTGTAAATCTCCAGCCTTTTCGACATGGGTGGTGAATATGTAAGTACATACATACTTTTACTTAGGCATTATTGCAGCATCACATTATTATGGACCTACTGTTTGAATCGTTTATTATACGTTGATTTATTATAGTACTGCTATACATCAGATATTACATGCAGTTTTCCTGCCAATGGAAAGTTTACTGAAAACCAAAAGATAGTGTACAACGCTGTCTTGGCTGCCAATCGTGCTGTTCTCAACGCAGCTAAACCTGGTAAAGAAATATTATAAAAATTTGTTTTAAGTGATTGAATGACATGGTTAACATGACATAACTGATTTTATCGTAAAGGCACTTGCTGGGTCGAAATGCACCGTCTTGCAAACCGAACGGTGCTATCCCATCTGCTTAAAGCTGGTGTACTAAAGGGCGACCTTGAAGAGATGATGGAGGTAATTTTCATCATTATTAATTTTTTATGTCAGTTATATGCATGTTGCATTAGTTAGTTATAAGTTCACATTTGACAAAAACAGGCCAACTTGGGGGCAACTGTGTGTTATGAATGTAGTGACGGCATACGTTCAAGATTCTGTTTTGATACTTTTACACCGAGTGTAAAATTGTATCCTTGTAGCTTTTGAATGCAGCTCTTGCTGACAGTAAGCTTTCGAAATTCCTTGTACCTGAAAAAATTAAAGAATTCCGTGGATTTGGAGGAGTGAGGATTGAAGATGATGTGCTCATCACTGCCAATGGCGCAGAGCTTCTTAACAATGTGCCACGCTCGTAAGTTTTGCATTTTTATTATTATTTTTTTGAATTGTGTAAGGTGTTTTGTGTTTTTGTAAAAAAAAATAAATAAATTCCCTTTTGAAAATTCTCAGAGTTGAGGAAATCGAAGCTGTAATGGCAGAAGGTCAGAAGTTGGATGTTTTTGTGCCACAGCTCCATCTCAAAAAGTAAGATGCTTGCAGCAGATTACAGATTTTTTTTGAGAGTTTCATTTGTTTATGATGACTCGTTTTGCTCTACATTTGTTATTGTCACTTTTTTCTCCTGAGTACTATAAAAAAATGAGAACGCAAAAAAAGTTATTGTTTTCTTAGAAATTTATTTGATGCAAATTATTGATTATTATTATCCGTATTTTTCCGTGATGTTGTACATACTATTGAAATAAATGCAATAATAATGAAATTGACGTGTGCCAAGTTTTTTTTACGTGAGTAATTTAATTTCCCATAATCATAATACTTTTTACGCGGCATTTACCACTTTTTCTGTTGCAAATATTTAAATAGTGCTTCTTGGAAACTGCATTTCATAACGTGTTCAATGAAATGGCAAATGACAATAATAATAGTATAGCCCTGGATCAACTCACAGAAATAAGTTGAGGGTTGCACTTTTCAGATGAAAATATTTTGATACCACAATAAAACAGCACTGTGCTATGTCCCAATTCTTTGTCTGTGTGTGGCGTGTGGCATTAATCACTATAAACCTAGTACAATAATATTATTGTGTACATTTGTTTCCATTTTACCAAGAAGATGTCGTTGTACACGCATATTGTCGGAAACCAAAAAAAGGACGACGCAAGATGACACATCTTTGTACAATTGTAAATTCCATCCACTCTTCTTGTTTAACATTTTTGTATAATGTTTAAAAAATGTTGGCATGTACAAATGTAAGAAAGTGCATAAAATCTTAAAAGAATCCAGTTAAAAACTTGCCATTTTTTTCAATACAGTGAATCTCATTGATATGCACTTTAATAAACAAAATACAACGTTGAAAGGTATAATATGCAGATTTTAATCTATTATAATAAATATTTTGGGGCATCCTGCAAACGTTTTAAGATGTGAAAAAAAAAAGAATTTAAAAATTAAATTAAAAATAATGTCCTCAAAAATCGTTATTTCTCATAAAAATCAAATTAAGCATAAACGAATTTGACTAAATTAACGTTAACTTCATAAATGTCAAATTACAGTTTATAGGGATAATAAAATTATTTTGAAAATTTTCCCTGTCCTATTTAATTATTCCCTTCCATAAAAGTAGAAAATTACACCAATCTCATAAATAAGTTACTACGATTGCTAATTTCAATTATCTTTTTGTTAAGGGTTTTATGCCTCTATATAAAATTAATACACGAAAGAGAAAAGCAAAATTAATGATGATGAGCAAAACACAAAACTCAACGGGCGCAACATTTTGGAACGGTCAATCGAACTGCTAATAAAATTACGCTAGGCAATTAAATTATTATGCAAAATAACAATAGCAAACTAACTACTGCGAGCAAATTCCCACTAATTTTAACTGACACTAAAATGTTTACTGCTAAATAAATTATAATAAACATTAATATCTGCGGACGGTAGTGAGGTGGTTGGTTGGTGGTGCTCGAAAATGAACCTTGAAGCACACACTAGATTACTAGATTATTACTAGATACTGCTGTTGTGTAGTAGCACTAGCACTACAACTACAACACATTCAATTGTCGAAATCTTTTGGCAAATGGCATTTTGTAAAAAAAACCTTTGTTTTTTTCCCTGCTCAGTGTAGTCTCTGTACTACAGAAAGACAATCCTTTTTTGTGGTGGTGGCGGTGGTGGTGTTGACGAGTAGAAGCAATAATGCAACGGGACGAACACGGAGCACACACTAGTGGCAGATGAAGCTAGGAAATCTCAATTGCCTTCTTCTGGTTCTCGCCTACATTTGGCAAAAGCCATCACAATTGTGGTCGGCTCTCTTCTCTTCTCTTGTATGCCATGCAAGCCATGATGATGATGATGATGCCTGCCTCTAAAAAACTTACTTGCTTCGCATTTCGCATTGCTTGCTGCCTGCTTGGAAGACCATCACAATTGTGGTCGGCTCTCTTCTCTTCTCTTGTATGCCATGCAAGCCATGATGATGATGATGATGCCTGCCTCTAAAAAACTTACTTGCTTCGCATTTCGCATTGCTGCCTGCTTGGAAGCAACCTATTCCCGTGTACTGTGTTTCCCTATGCCTTGTGCTGCTGCTGCTTGGCTTGAGTTGAGTCTTTTTCTACTTTCCTGGCTATAATAGTGAAGGCTGATGGGCAAGATTACCTCAGTTGCACATTGCCTTTCTTGTGTTCAACAAGAGTGAGCTAGAGCAAACTGCCATCCACCCGCGTGTGCCGTGCTAAAATAAAAAAGGTGTTTCATTTCATGCAGCAGCGTTTTTTTTCTTCTTCTTAACCTCGTATTCTACTACTTACTACTACGGTTATATCATTGTGCGCCCAACTAACTTTCTCCTTCTGACAAGTTTTTTTTTGAGCAAATGGAAAGGGGAAAAAATATATTATTCAATCTTAAATAAAACACGTACTTGAGCAAGTTTTAGTTTGGAATACAAACGGTGTCATTATTACCATCCTTGTTCTCATCTGGTTTGTATTTGGACAGAAGAGTAGTATCATCATCCCCAATCCATACACGACAATCCTTTTGTTGTTCAAAATCTTGAGTGTCATAGTCATTATCATTTGAACTGATCCTTTATGCAGGCTTTTATGTGCAAAAACTTTTTGAGGACAACACTGGACTTGCCATTTATATATTAGAACTGATACTGAAGTTTAAAAAAAACAAAAAGAAAACCGTGCTAACATCAGTTTTCTTTTCTCACTTGATTTCGTTGTCTTCTTATGGGAACATTCAACTTGAATTCGTGAGTGTAGTAGCTTTTTTTTTGATGGTCAGTGCCATTGACTCTGATAAAAAATAAACTCTGGTGAATCGTCGTCCTCTTCCCTCCACCTACACACAAACACCCCAAAAGTTCTTTTTTTTCGTTTTTTTTGTTTTGAAAACCGAATGCCTCTCATTGATAAAAGGTCTTGTTCGAAACCATTATTCTGTATGTGTGTGTCGTGTACACAATAAAATGAAAAAGTTTTATGTGATCTTTCCAAGTTGCTGTCGAAGCCACTAAAACGTCTCATCGGTTTTCACGCTGATTTATGGAATTTCATGCGACCCATTAAGTGCATGGCAAACAGGGTGAGATGAGATCCGCAAGCTTTCCATAATAAGTATATATGTTCAATAATGTATGTAATATAATATTATGCTTAAAGATATACACACTTTCTATATGTAGCAGCACCTTATATACTCAGCAGCGACGAAAAAGGGTTTCCGGGTAAAAAAAAGGAATATAATAATTTAACAGTGTGGTGGTAGTTGCAGCATAGCTTATATAAGAAGTAGGTAAAAAGATGGCAAAGTAGTTGTAATGCAAGTCAAGCTTCGTCGTAAGTGGCGAAAAGTGAAAAGACCCATGACACCCAAAAAAAAAGTTTCAATAGATATAGATATATAACTTGGATGGAAGTAGTAATAGTAGTACTTGTCAAAACAAAGCATGTCACAGAGAGACGGAGTAGCTGCTTCAATAATATCAGTAGTAACATTCGGGAACGTTACAAATCGGCAAACTGTGTGTGTGCACATCCCTCTATAAACGAATAGATTTTATTGTGAGCATATAAAAATAAGCAGGGTAAGAGAGAGAGATGGAGGCGATCGAATAGTGGCTGCAAAGGATTTACACATCTGTCTGAAAAGAATTGACATAAGCATTTACTATATCACCAGCAGCAGCAGCAGCAAACTTTCATAGTACACATATTATTCATCATGAGATTGAGGAAACTAAGCGGATTGACGTAAATGGCTTATCATCATATTTGTCACGATGATAATTCGCCTTGCTTGATTACATTGCAGCAGCAAACATACATACCTACATAATATTTTTCTAGCCATCTCTTCATCTCACAGCATCTCTTTGATTTCGTACTACTGCGATTTGTTAGCTTCAGTGTGTGGCTGCTGAAGCCGTTATTCACTTAAACATGGCCACATTTTTCCTGCTAATCACTTTTGATCACTGTCACCTTCCACTAACACCATTCAACTGTGGAAAAAAATCCTGTGCATAGTTTTTTGGCTAGTTTTGTTCCTGTATTTTATTTATGAAGTCAATAGCTATATTCCGCCCAAAATTGTCAATTGCTCGCGTGCATGCATGCATATATGCAGGCAAAAATGCAGCACAGTGGACGGATACGTTTATGGGAGTTGCTGTGTGCCTTTGAATCCTACCAAATTTAGAAATGCTTTTTTCTACATGAGAGAGGACAACGAGTTAGTTTATCATCATTATTAAAAATATACTGTATACTCTTCAATCATAAAATGCACCAATATTGAAAAAAAAATCACAAGCACATGCAACATCGCATGTATGATGCACCATACCGGATTTTATGACGCTGGACGCNTTAAAAATATACTGTATACTCTTCAATCATAAAATGCACCAATATTGAAAAAAAATCACAAGCACATGCAACATCGCATGTATGATGCACCATACCGGATTTTATGACGCTGGACGCTCAAAACTAATTAAGAATCATGTTAAAAAGTCAGTTGGATGTTCCATACATAAAAGAGTTGAGTTGAGATTAGTCGGCAGTAGTAGTAGTAGTAAGGTAGGTCGATAATAATGAAAAAAAAATGCTATAAACTTTCAAAATTGAGAAATGCTTATGTGCTGAAAACATTTGCAGGGATTTAAATATGCATAGGTAATAATAATAAAGGTAAAAAACTTGATGATGCATGTATGTATGCATGCCACAGCCACACCACCGTGGGGTTTATTACCACATATACCATATGAGAATCAGATTGAATAAAAATACGGACTACCACCACCATCATCATCATTATTATTATCATATCGGCGTCATCAACTTTGCGGATCACAAGGTTAGCTGTAAATGGAATGTAAAATATATTTGCGCGTAAAAAAACCTCCAAGTAAAATAACAAGCCTTATTAATGCGATATCAGTAGAAAAACGTAATATTGTGTAGGTGTAGTATTATTGTTTGTGTGTGGTAGTTGTTCATCATCATCATCATCATCATAGCCGTGGTGGTGGTTGCAGTAGTAGAAGTAGTGGACCAACTTCTTGTTCTCAAGGTTCAGTCTTCTGAAAATAATAATAATAAGACAATCAAGCGAAAAGAGAAGAAGAAAGAAAAAGCTAGGCATGCATATTTAGGCATAATCATCACAAAAAATATATATATAATGTGTTCATTGTTGTTTCATTTATTTAATGACTTTGACTCTGTATTGTGTTTCATTTCATTTTTTTGCTTACTTGTTATTATTCTTTATTCTACCACCTCTTCTATGAATGAACTAATAAAAGCACTGTGAGTGTACGTGTTACTAGCTTTTTTTTACACAGAATGGAATTTGATCAAAGTCTGCTTTATTTCCTTTCGTCTTTTGATTCCATCATCTTCATCTCCAGAGTCAGAGAGAGCTGGCTGGTGATGGGAAGATTACATGCATACATACATGCATACATACACGGCATCATCATCAAGATCATCATCAAGTATTTAACCTTGTTTTGCATGTATCATTAGCCGAAACGGAGAGTCTGGAGAACGTATAAAATCACTTCTTTACACGTAACCAGCTTAGAAAACGTCATCATCAGCAGCAGCAGCAACATGACTAATACTTTTGTCAATGTAAAGTAGGCACTCCATTAATAAAACCATTTTCACATGCAGTTGTTGTTGGTGGTGGTGGTGGTGCGCTGGTCGTCGCACGTCATCATAACATCATGTCATGTCATATTCACAGTCAATAGCTTTTTTTGCATATCGAATCAGATTTATATATCACACAACCGAAAAAAAAATCATATCAAGCTTACTGACAAAAATGGAGGCTTAACTGTTATTACCTTTATCACAAAATATCATTCTCGTCATTATGATTATCAACAAAAGTGTAAACTGCTGTGTGAATTTTTTTTTACCTGTGCATTGATGCACCAAGACCAAGCTAGGTAAAGTATAAAAGTCGTGATTTCATAATAATACCTGTATATTCATATGTACTATAAATGCATATATCCCAATCGTTTAATAATGTCGGCCTTTTTTTGTTTTTCACCCAGTCTATTTAAATTGTGTAGGACGCTGGTCGGTGTTGGTGCGGTGTACTATAAATTCTGGTGCACAGTCTAAATTTGTCTTGAGATTTTTATCATCCTTCTATTATCTCCTTTCATTTGGGTGTTGTGTGCCCAAGAAAAGGGGATGCGCACATAAAGTAATGAAACATGTGTGCAAAAAACTCATAAAGACAAAGTCGTGGACGACAGCAATAGTAATAGATATTTCACAGACGTGGGGCAGCTGCCGCTGCTGTGCGCATTGTCATCACAATTTTACATTATGTTTTGATGATAGCCTTTAAATTTTTATTTTTATTATTTTTCTCGCTGGATGCTGCTGCTGTTGGAGGAAAGGATGATAGTAATATTATATATCTATCTATCTTGAGATGATGTTGTCAAAAAATCTCCACATACCTAACATGCATATTTATGTATTCGCATTTAGTTCGTCGTCATTCGTCACATTCATGTTTTTTTTTCTTCTAAAATTCATGATGATGCATGAAAAATTCGACAAAACCAACGAATGAGCTGGTTATGCTCTATTGCCGGAGCCGGAGTCTTTTGTGTTTTTTATGATTGAAAAATGTGGGAAGAGAGAGAGAGAGAGGATATATGGATATACCTACATACATACATACACACACGCCTAAAATTCTTTTATCAAGATTTAAAAGAGAACTTTAGACGGAGATACTTTGTTTGAAAGATAGAAGCAACAGTCAACAGACATGCATTACATCACCTCTCTCTCACACACACAGACAGACAGTCAAAGTAATGCATTCAACCCAGCCAGCACAGCGCATTTTAAAAAAAAATACCTACATTTTTTCAGAACTCATCTCTGCACACTATCATTTATGACACGAAAATGCAATTAACTAATAAATACACCAGTAAAATCTATACTGTTTTTTTAAAAGATTTAGCTTACATTACTGCTTCTTACATCAAATAGGGGAAAAAATGAAATAAAAGTGTACAGATTTATATAATAGATATGCGCGTCCATTTGTACAATATTTACACTTGAACAACGTCTTCAAAGCTGCGTTGTTGCTGCAGAAGTATTTACAAGCACGTGAATTACACACGTACTTAAAAATACTTACATGCTATTATATGCAACTTATCGACAGTGTCAGTTTTTTT